>AYEL01075997.1:0-56103 GCA_000484575.1 Olivierus martensii | reverse complement strand
TAATTATTATACTTAATTTAAAATAAAAATATAATATAATTTTGTTAGGCTGCAGCATTTCAGCCTTTTTTCCGAGCTCATTCTCATCACGATTCAAGAAGAAGAGAACCATGGCTGTTTGATCATGAAACCAAAATGCTTATAAGAGAAGCTTTGAGAAAACGTTACTCTTTCCTTCCTTTCTGGTATACACTATTTTATCAAAATGAACAAACAGGAATTCCACCAATGAGACCTCTATGGATGGAGTTTCCAAAAGAAAAAGAAACATTTGATTTAGATGATGAACATATGATAGGTTCATCATTACTTGTCCGTCCTGTATTGGAAGCTGGTGTTAACAATATAAATATATACTTCCCTGGAAAAAATGAGGTTTGTTAAAATTATGTAATTCTTAACATATTGATGTCTGGAAAGAATTCTCAATATAAATTATCTGAATAGAACCATTTGGAAATAAGAATTTTCTAAGTCAGTGTTCTCAACTTTTTGTGGCACACTGACAAACTGCTAATATTTTAATTATACATCAACATATTCAATATATATACTAATGGATTTTTACTATACATTAATTATATGGTTTTAAAAATAAACAGTATAATTATCATTGCATATAAATATAATTATGTACAAGCAATAAATTTGTGTAAATTAATTATTATATTAATGTTATTGCTAATAAGATTAATATAATAAATTAATGGATATACAAAAATCACAATTTATTATAATTCCATCAAATACAAGAGAACTAAAATACATATAAAATGCAAATAAAAAAAATCCCAAAATAATAAAAGAAAACAAAAATAAATCATGATGATATAAATTTTACAAAAGTTACATTATTAATGAGATACTTGTGCATGTGTTTATTTTGTGTTTTTCTTTTAATCTGAAACAATGTTATTTGCAGGATCCAAGATCTCTAGTTTTGGACTTTTTATTTTTTATATTATGTATGGTCGAAAATCATAACTCAAATATATATGAAGTGAAAATTTTTATTTATTGCCTTTGTTAATAATTTTCATACTTAAACTGAATTTAAAAAGAATTAAGAGGAACTTCTGTCTTAAATTAAAAATATTAATTCTTCTTCTTCAAGGGATAAATAAAAAGAATAAATATTGTTTATTAAAATGAGTTTCTTGTCCAGTGAAAATTTTTAATTTGCAAATTCAGAAAATAAATATTTAAATTTTGAAACAGTATTTATAAATGTTTTTTTATAATATTACTGAAAGATTTTGTGGTATTCTTATTGACAGATAGAAACATTTTAATAAATTATTTTCAGTAGTTTATATAAAATAGACAGCACTAATAACGTAGTAAAATATTTAAAAAAATTACTTTATTCAAAAATGTTTTTGTTAAATATCTTAATCATCCTCAGTTTTTGTTAAATCTCTCAACTATCCTCAATTAACAAATTACAAGAATATTTTTGATGTTCATATATAAATGTATTTTTATAATTTGTTAATGAACTGAGAATGATTAAGGCAACTAAAAACATTTTTGAATAAAATAATTTTTTTAAATATTTTACTGCATTAGTAGTGCTATTTTATATAAACTTAAATTAAAAATAGTTGTATATATAATCTTGAATATTTTCAGTATTTTTCATTAGATCAAAGAGTTTTTTTTCCTTGAAAGCAAGTAATCTATCAGTGGATATAAGTATATTATCTTATCTTTATATAGAAATATTAATTATATTCAAATTATTAAATATATAATAGATAAGACAATTTTGAGTATCAAAATTCATTTTTCAGATAATAAAATTTTCATCTTTTTTATTTTCAAAAACATCATTAATTCTTCTTTGAATTCTAAAAATCTGAATAAGAGATTTCTTCTTATCAACCATCATGCTTCTGCTATGAAATAGTAAGCATTCATATTCTGCTTTCGTTGTTGTGCAAAGTCCTCTGAATAGGCAAGTTTTCAAAGACATTGATTTTATAAAATTTACAATTTTGACTTTCTGGTTTAAAATTAAATTTAGATTTTTGAGCAGAGATTAACAAGAGGGCTTCCCAGTGTAATAAACCATGTGTGAATGTAATGTCTGGATTTGTTTTTTTGACAAACTGCAACAAATCTTTTTTCCAGCCCTATCATTGATTTGGCACCATCAGTGCAAATACCACTATATAAGTGTCATAAGATGTTGAATTTTCCAAAAAAGACAGAATTGACAGAATCAAATATATCTTTTTTGATAGTTTTGTCAATAACAATCTGCAAAAATATTTGCAGCAAGAGAAATTTATTTTATTTTTGTTAATGAAATGTATACATCCAATTAAATACAATTTTCTATTAATGTACATTGACTCATCAATTTGTTATGAAAATTTTAAATTCTCATTAGCTTTTCAATAATGTTTTTCAAAATATTTTTAGACATACCTACAATTTTTTCTCTTATAAGAAAATATATTCTTATATATTAATATATTAAACTTGTTTTTGAAATTTTTTTTTGCTGAGTCTTCTTCAAACATTCTTCTTACAATAATTTGACAAGTACTCATGATTAAAGTTTCAGCAATTTTATGTTGCTTAGATTTTTTTGGAATTAATCCATCTATTTTATATGGCATGAGAAGAACTTTATCTGATACATTAACAATTTTCTCAGAATTTTTTGTTCACTTTGTATTTCTATTACAATCTTTTAAATTAATTTCTATTATTGGTTACAAGATTTTAATGAAATGTATTAATATGTCATTTCAATTTAATAGGAACCATAGGATTGTTTGTTTTTTCTTCCCTCAGTGAAGAAGGAAAATCCTTATCTCCTGTCCATGTAAAAACTGAAATCCAAATAATTTTCATTATAATATCTAATAATGATTTTTCATTTCTTAATAAAAGTACTACTGTAGAAGAGCATTTGTTGTATTGCTAACTTACTGTTTCTTTTATTTTTTATTACTAATAAATTTTGAAATATCCATAATACTGATATTTTTTTTTTCTGAGAATACTGTAAGTCCCCAACTTAATACAGTTAATTTGTTCAAAATTTTCTCCATAAAATGACAGCTACATAAATGAAATAATGTTTAAATTTGATATATACAAATGGGCAAATTAGTAAATGGAATTGCTAAATGAAATTTATGAGCATACTTTTAAGCATAGATAAGAAAATTTAAGGCCATAAGTGATATTTTTGCAAAAAAATAAATTATTTAATGAATTTTCATTTGCATTTTATGGAATTCAACAAAAAAGAGATTTATACATCTACATATCTCTGAAACTATGTAAGTCAGGGATCTGCTGTATTTCAAGTGTATAATCTTTTTATTATTAAAAATAACTGTATTACTTTCTGTTACAGGGAAACCGTAACACTTGAATACTTGCATGAACTATAGGAAAACAATAAAAACTAATGCAGTTTAACAGCTTACTAATCAAATTCTGTTTTTATTTCTAAGATGCCTTGTTGCATTATTATGGCATAGTTGTTCACCATAATGGATGCAATAGTTTTAATATTAGACATCAAAAATGCATTATATTTGGACATGCATATTTTAAGTATAAAAAAATTATTATTAGTTAAATTAAAATTTTATTTCTAAAGAGAAAGAGAATACAATTTACATATTTCATATGAAGCAGAAATTAGAAGAAATATGTATAAATATATTTTTTTGTCGCACATCAGAGAGCATCTCATAATACATTTGCAAACCATTTGCTTAAGTACAGTCGGTTCCATAAAGTTTTGTACCTAAGCGGAAGGTGTTCGGCTTCCTTCCAATAGTTCAAAGCAATGTGATTCATCAGTTCAGGCAAATCATTCGAACTCTCCGAGTATCGGATGATTCCATTAACTGTTGTCGTAGCAACGGGGGTGGGTAATTTTAATTGCACGTGTTAATTTTTTTGTCTGCAAGATGACTTTGGATGTTCTGTAGGGAATTTTTGTTTTATTAATAATGAACTAATCTATTTTGTTATTAATGAAACAAAAATGGTGCATATTATCACTAATATTACATGCGCAACCAAGAGATAAGTTGTTATACCACTCGCTATTGAATAAAACAAGAGTGACAAAGAGGTGTATCAAAGTCATAATCCTGAAACATACGTTTTCGGTGTATTTGAAGTTTATGTTATTTACGGTAATAATGCCAAAAGCTGTAGATAATAGCTAATTATATACTTGAAGAGTATCTACATATGGAAATTATTTTCATGTAGTTTACACCATTTACAGAAAACATTCTGGTTTCTAATAATGGCATTTTATTTTGGTTTAGTCTGAACAATCTCAAAGTTGGGTAACTGTGGGCTATGAGTTAAACATCAATTGTAATATATTTATTTCTGCACATTTGAAGTTCATAGCAATTTTGAATTATATTTGGGTTTATTTGGATCATATTTTACCTAGCTAGGAAATTTCGGTAACCTTATAATACAGTAGAAAGATATTTAGCTTATTGTTCATTATTAATGGAAAATTTGGTTTATGATTGTTAATAATATGAATAATATATATTGTATTCATACTATTAATGAAGATCAAATGTTTAATAGAACAAAATTACTTTATTATATCACTAAATTTTCTCACCAGTTAACTTAATCATCATCAGAAAATAACAAATTGGAATGCCTGATTTGATCAATAATTTTATTCATACTTTCTATTATTTTCTGTAAAAATGCAGTTTCTTATATTTTTAACAATAAATACGATTTAAATTGAAAATTTTAAAATCCTTATAATGTAATGAACTACATATATCTGGAAGTGATATCCATTAAATATATAATAAAAATTCAAGGCTTATATAAATTATAATATTAGAGTAAATAGTACCGGTAACTTTAAAAATGAAATTACTTAATGCTATTAGAAATGATAATAAAATTATATTTTGCTTTTTTTCTTAAATATAGTAAATAAACTAGCACGAATTAGTTATAATCCTTCTCGTTTAAACTTAGGCAAACTACAATGTTTTCACTAAAACACGTGACTACGACGTCACGTGAATTTTGTCCATTGTAGAACACAGCGTAGCTAGATAATACTAGCTTATCGGATAAAAGGGTGGATAAAGATACCAATACTCGATAGTAATTCTTAAAAAAATGCTGATAGCTAATGACGCAGTTATATGGAATTTCTTAAATGCTTTTATGTTTTGTTTTTCCGAAAGATGTTTAAACCTATCAATATTAGAAAATATTAAAAGATTTTAGCAAATACCGGAGTTTAATAAATGTAAAAAAGAAATTATTATGTAGTATCTAGTTTATTCAAACTTAAAATATAAAATAAAGCGAAGTCAGAAAATTTATTTTTTAAATTTTAAAGCATCTTTTAGAACCTCAGATGAACACATCACCATATTGCACATTTGTCTGGAAAATGTTTAAACCGTTTATATTTTAATTGCATTGTTTAAAATTTAAACACAAACTAATATGTTGACCAAAGAAAAAAAAATAATGTTTCTCCAAACAAGATTCGAACTCGGCTCCTCGGAACAGTAGGCAGACGCTCTACCGATGCTGCTATCAGTCTCTATCGCTTATTCTTGTCAGTTTAGAGCACGTGACGAGCACATCCCGCACGTATACTTCCCTCCCTATTCTCAGTCACAACAGACAAGTCCATTTGAAACTGCCTTGAATCTCGGTATAAGTACCTGACTTTACAATTGATCAACTTCCGGTGAGCTTAGCCCCTACGAGGTAGGTACAAAACTTTATGGAACTGACTGTACAAGGTGCATTCAAGTTCTAAGGTCTCCAAAATTTTTTTCTGACAAAATACTTAATCCAGAAAGTTGTTACTACTATTACTTCTCGACGTAATCACCGTGAAGCTGAATACATTTTTCACAACGTCGGCACAATGATTCCATGGCTGCTGAGAACTCTTCTTTAGGGGTATGTTTTGCCCACTGGAAAATCGCTGAAGCAACAGCAGCTCGGTTGGAAAATGAGCAGCCATGGAGAGTGTCCTTCATGGTTGGAAAAAGCCAGAAATCGCTAGGAGTGAGGTCTGGTGAGTATGGAGCATGGGAAACCACCTCATAGTTTTGAAGAAACTGCTGAGTTAGGAGTACCCGATGATCAGGAGCGTTGTCTTGATGAAAAAGCACCCGTCCAGTCTTGTTTGGTCATTTCTCATGCAATGCTGGAAGGAACTTTGTTCACAAAACTTTTTCGTATGAATTAGCTGTAACAGTTGTACCCTTTGGAACACAATGAGTGAGGATTATGCCTTCGCTGTCCCAAAACATGGCCACCATAACTTTCTCAGCAGAGGTTGTGACTCGAAATTTTTTCGGTGGTGGGTGAATCAGTGTGCTTCCATTGTGAAGATTGGCATTTCGTTTCGGGGTTAAAAAATGGCATCCACGTCTCATCCATCATCACAACTGATGAAAAGAAAGCACCATTCATGGCTGTATCACGTGTCAATATCTGCTGAAAAATTGCCACCCGCACAGACTTGTGTTCGTCAGTCAGCATTCATGGGACCCAACTTGAAGAAACTTTCCTCATTTTCAGCTCATCATACGAAATGGACTCCATAGTCTCTACGGAAATGCCAAGTTTAGAGGCAACACCTAAACGACGGTTTTCATAACAACTTGTTCCACACGAGCAATCATGGTTTCCGTCCGGCTGGTTCATGGTCAAGTCTACATCGGTTCATTGTCACATGATTCTCGATCTTCTTTAAACTTTCACACCCATGAATGCACATTTTTAACATTCATGATGCCTTCATCGCATTCTCGCTCAATTGGCGATGAAACCTTCTTTAAACTTTCACACCCATGAATGCACATTTTTAACATTCATGATGCCTTCATCTCATCTCGCTCAATTGGCGATGAATTTCGATGGGTGTTTCACCCCACAAGTGGAGGAAACGAATGATTACACATTGATCTTGTAAACTAAACTTTGCCATTTTAAGTATATGAAACATTGTTCACGGTATTCATGCTGTTCACGGTATAGTGCTGCCATCTATGTTGCTAAAGATGAAATATTTCCCGCAAATTTTAAAAGCATCCTGATTTTTTTACTTACTCTCACTGCAGAGAAAAAATTTGGAGACCTTATAACTTGAATGCACCTCGTAGTACTATGGTTTTTCACTTGAAGATATTTTGATGGATTACTATCTTTTCTTATTTTATGTACTTCTGTAACATCTCATATTTATTTATTATATATTTTTAAATATTCACATATGTATTTTGTCAAATTTAACATAAAATGTCATTTATCTGATAAAATCAGTTTTGTGAAACTAATACATAAAGAATCATTCTTATTTGAATATAAATAAGACAGAATTACATCAATGTTATAACAATAAGAAAAGCGATTATTTAAAATAAAAAATTTATTAAAAATTAAGTTTTACATATTAAAATACATATATCTATTCATATTTAATATAAAATTATCTCATTTCTGCTGAAATTTTTATATAAAAAATGAAAATTATTTAATCAGATATTAATGTACACAAAACTAATTTATTTAAATTTTTAAATACTTTTAGTACATTTTTATATCAGAAGATCAATGAATCTGAAAATGGTGCTTTTTTCTTTTAGTAAGATAACAATCTTACTAAAAAAAGCACCTTTTTCAGATTCATTGATCATCTGAGTTTATATTATTTTTTATGATATACTTCTCTTTTTATTGAAAATATTTTGTAAGTGAAAGTTTTCAAAATCATAATATTTGAGATGCACTATATCATCATCATCATCATCATCATTAAGCTCCCTCCGATTTCTATATCGGGTCACTGTTTTTGATGAGCCTTTCTCCATTGCGTTCTGTCCTTTGTCCATTCCCTTCTGAGACCTTTTGATCTCAGATCGCATCCACGATATCTTGCCACCTTCTCTTGGGTCGTCCTCTTTTCCTCCTTCCCTCAACTTAAGAAGCCATATAGCTGACTGGTCAGTCCCAAGCCTGGATAAAGGAGGAGGGTTGGCGTCAGGAAGGGCATCCGGCCGTAAAAACACCCTGCCAAGTCTTTATGATGAGTGAGATGCACTATATCAAAAGGAAAAATAGCTAAAATGCTGATTTTTTTTTAGATCAATCTTCTGCATATCTAAAAGTACATCAAGTTTAGCATTATGTTCAATCTACTTCTAGCAGTAGACATTATAAATAAACCTATTAGTATATACAAAATATATATGCAAACATTTTTTAATTTTCTATACTCTATTAGTGTGATATGTGTTTTTTTTATCATTGTTCAGTTGTAACTATCTTCCAGATTCATATGACAGTTCAATTAATGTATTCATTCTTTTTTATGTTCTATTCAGCGTTCCTGTATCCATGTTCTGAATATTGATTTTATCTTGATAAACTTCAACTATTATGTTTAATAGGTTATTTTAAATAAAATTCTGATAATTAAAAAACTTTAATAAAATATTGCATATTTAAATTTTTAAATATTTTTAAAGAACTTTTTTTTCCTTTAAAGAAGTGCATATTTATTTTATTTTTCCTTACAAATGACAAATATGTATACGTGCAGGTACTATTATGTTGTGTACATGTATATTTTGTATATCAGCAGATCTGTTTAAGGGATATTATCTCCAGAATTACATTCAATAACAAAATTTAATGTATTTTTAAATTTGTAGTAGAAGATAGATTTGAAAAAATTAGCATTCTAGCTGCTAGAAGGAAACTATATCACAATATGAAAACTAATATTCTATAAAACATTTAAGGTTTATATAAAAAATAATCACTTCATGATTCATTGTCAGTCATGATGTACCAATTGGATTAGAGTTATGAGTCTAAAAAGCATTGCTTATCTTGTTAAATATAACAAGGTATTTTTGGTATATTTAATAATATATATCATATTGTTTGTTTAATAAATATATCCCATAAATATTTTGATATATTTAACGAGATAAGATATGCTTTTCATTCTCATAACTACAATACAATTGATACTTCTTTGATTGTAGAATAACAACTTGATGATAATAGATGTGCTATGATAACTTATCACCCAGCTATGCAAAACATAGTCAAAAGTATTGTTTAAGAAAATAAATAGTAGAGTAGTGTACAAAAGACTCCTGACAGTTTTTGATGTATTTTGAAATGATAAGAATAAATATGATATGCAGTATAAATTGGGTATATATTCTATCCCACTTTTTAATAATACTTTAGCAAGGCAAGAGTTATATCCTGAAAGAACTCCTGGCAGTTTGGCATTGGTTAATCACCAATTACATATAATATCTGTGATAGTTTGTTTGCATATGGTATCAACATAATGTTTAGGGATGTTTATTTTATAATGGAAAGATATATGCATTTTGATTTATATATAATCTTTGTATAATTCATTACTTCATATGTATTTTAGTTAGTAAATTTTTCACCGTTTAAATTATGTCTAATCATATGCACTGTTTTTCAGTTTTTTTGTACTTTTGAAATATAATGTTCTATTCTAATGTTCAATATGTTAAATTTCTTATAAATTTTATGTAATTCCCATATTTTGTGTACTGAAGGTGGTCACAAGTTGGACCAAAAATGATATAAGTTCAATGAGACTGCACTAAACACAAAGTAAAAATAATAATACACAAAAGCCCTTTAGCAGTCAAAAGATTTTATTCAGTAATGTTTTCAACGCACTTGGTGTCTTCTTCAGCTGCTACAACACAACTAACCCTGCTATACTAGAACAGGAGACCTAACTACAGTTAAGTCTCCTGTTCTAGATTTTATTCAGTTAGGTCTCCTATTCTAGTATAGTAGGGTTAGTCGTGTTGTAGCAGCTGAAGAAGATGCCAAGTGCTTTGAAAACATTACTGAATAAAATCTTTTTATAATGAATCGGGTCATCCGATTCACTTTCGGATTCTCGACTTTCCCCGTTAACTTGGTTTCGTGGAACTACTCTGGCCGTGACCTCGATCTTTAACTCGTGAGCCTTTACTCAATAAGTCAAACGTTGGAAAAATTCCATCTTTAAAGAACTCTTTTATTTGAACTATGTACCTTTTTCTTAAATACAATTTGTTATTAACTGATAAAAAGAAACAGTTCCTTCTTAACTTAATCAAAGACATACACAATTACGATGATGGAGCACAACGATTAACAACAGTCACCAACATAAAAGACATCTGCCATAGTTACAAGAAGGAACTCTCTTGGTCGTTAATCTTAGACATTTTATAAGGCAAAAATTTACATAAAATTTTCTATTTCTCATTAATATTACATTTTCAAAACATTTAAATTCTTTAAATTAATTATAAAACTTTAAACAGTAATATATTAATTCAAAAAAGCATTAATAATGCAATTAAATATTTTTCTATAAACCAAAAGAACTTCGTGACAGCCCAACTCCTCCAACATGGCGGCCCCCATCTTCACCAATTTTTTTTATAACCTTTTCTCTTTTGCCTCGAATCCTTACATTTTGACTGCTGAAGGGCTTTTGAGTATTATTATTTTTGGACCAAAAATGTTTTAAATTAAAATTTCTTTTTGCAAATAGTACTCTCTTATGAATATTTAGTAATTGTAAATATAATAAAAAAAACAGCCAGACATCAATTGTTAACAATTTTTTTATGAAGTTTTTTAAAATATTGAATTGATTTCAAAATTTATTATTAAATTTTTTATAGATATGGTATGACATAGATACATATCAAAAATATGATGGTTCTCAACAGATATCTTTTCCTGTTAGTCTTAGTAAGGTAAATTTAATTTCTTAAAATTACATAAAAATAATTGGATAATATGTATTTAAACAGCATTTACATTGCAAATCTTAGAGTATTTTCCTATATGAAAAATGATTTTTATTTTAAAATAATATAGATATTTATATTTAGCTTAAACTATAAATTTAAACACCAAATATTAATTTTTAGCAATTTCTATTTCTAAATATTCTGATGAATATTTTAGATCAAATTTTTAAAATAAATTTTTGATCTCTCTAAAATATTAGATTCCAGTATTTCAGCGAGGTGGAACTATCATCCCAAAAAAAGAAAGAATTCGCAGAAGTTCTTCTCTTTCTCATCAAGATCCTTATACTCTTGTTATTGCTCTTGATAAATTGGTAAGAAAATTGCTTATTAATATTGCATTAGTTATTTCATTTTATTTGATTTTTGTTCTAAGGTCAGTATTAGTTAGTTCAATTTTATTTAATATTTGTTTTAGGGCCAATCAGCAAATGGAACATTATATGTTGATGAAGGTGATTCTTTCCATTATAAAGAAGGAGATTATTTATTACTTGCTTTCAATTTTAACAAAAATGTAATAACTTCAAAGTAAGTATATAATATGTAAAAAGTAGAAATAAATAGTTTTTATAACACTCCTAAAAATATGAATTTTGTTTTAATTTGTATAAATATTAATAGAATTTGAAAAGTTTTTAATTTAAATTTTTTCAAAAAGTACTTAATTTGATTAAAAAAATATTTAATTTTTGAAAATTTTCTGTAGAATATATATCATTGATATATTATTGGTAAGCTATAGTACAAATTATTTTTTCTCATTGCTTTTCTTATAATTGTTTATTTAAGACTAAATTTCTATATATATATTAAAAACTAAAATTATAACAAATATTAATAATATATTTTCAATATGTACAGACAAAAATATTATATAAAATATCATTAATTTGATATAGTATATATTTTTAACAATAAATCTATCCATTATGGTTTGGTGAACTGATTTAAAAATAAAAAGTACTTTTTAGAAAGCTTTTTATTAATGATGAAGTCTCTCTCTGTCTGAAAGAGATATTTTGTTGATACAGTGAAGATTTCACTCATCTCATTTATGCCATTTATTTAGTATGTTGGATTGATGAATTATATTATTTTTGACATTTTTTTCTTCTGGAAGGGACTAGCTATTTTTTGGATAAATTATGTAAATTCTTTATTTTAACTATTATATAAATTATTGCAGTTAACTCAGGTTAAAGACTAAAGAGGGCGTTGACAGCCAAAATGCTAATCTACTCCATTAGTTAACTGCATTATGTATTTTTAAGATTTTATAATTTAGTAATTTATAAAATGTCAAAACCATTATGATGTAAACAATGTAATTAAAGAAGGCAAATCTACAAAGATGCTTAAGTAAATCTGTTTTACATTATACATTGCCTATATCCAAGATTGATTAAAATAATGTTTATAAACTTCAATATTATATTTTGATTGGCAATTTTCAAAATTATGTTGCTTTTCCAAGCAATTAAGAAATTATAATGATGAATCATTAAATAATCATAATAGCTTTTAAAATAAGTTTATTAATTCATTTTCAGAAGCATTGATTTGTAATAATACATATATTATAATATATCTTATAAACTCGATAACTTAATATTTACATCATTAAGATATCCAAAATACACAATACATTTCTATTTTAAAACAATAAATTCAAACAATATTGACAACAATAAACTTGAAGAGTACATTTGATTGTAAGAGTATACTAACGACAGCTTTTTCTTTTCATTATTTAGGTTCAAAAATATCAAACCTTCATTTAGTCACAAGAATTGGAAATGTAGTTTAGTCTAGCTCTTTAAGGCATATCTTCAAAATGATGTCGACAAGTCACATGCCATTGTTGTTGCTCTTGGTTATCAAAACTTTGAACAAAATGATAATAGTTAAGACTAGGCTCCCAGGTCTCATATAACACGATTTCAAACAACATGCAGAACCATTTTAGGAATCTATCTATCATGTTATACAAGGGTTACCTGTACAAGTTTCAAGATATACAATTTAACTTTCTAGAGAAAATAAAAAATTTATCTTTCTTTCATAAATGTAAATCAGTAATAAAAATATGGCTTGAAACATCTTTTATTAAACTTTTATAGATTGCTAAAGGAAAGTCCTGTTAGAGAATTAAAAACCTATATTCCTAACAGAAATAAAAAATCATGAATCTATAGTTTTTTGCACTAAATATTCATTTAAAAAAATGTATACTCTATTTTGGAAACCACATCCTTTAGTTATGTAGTTCTTTTGAAAAATTTATTCAATTTATAAATATCTATTAGTTAATAACACTTTTATAAGATTGCCTAAATATGAAAATCATATTTTTTATCTTACTACTATATTTCACTTGACTGAACAAATTATAAAACATTCACTATTGCAAAAAAATAACAGCATAAATGCATCAGTTTTTTAATAATTTATCAGACTAGGCCTGACAAAGACCTCATCAAACTTAATCAGTATCTGAAAGAAATAGTTTATTAAATATCAAAAATTAATGTGAATTACTATTATACTATATACTATCCATTTTTGTGCAAATAATTCCATTCATGTAATATCATAGGATTCAAATTCTTAAACTTTTCTTTAAAGTTTGCAATTTTTAAAATATATCATATCATTAATTAAAGTAATTGACACTATAAAAATATACACAATAAATATTATTACTGTAAACTTTAAAACAAATGATAAAAGTAGTAAAAACAGCTTATCCAACATGAAGAGATACCATAAATTCAAAAAAATTTCAGATAAGTGAAATTTGAAAAAATGCATTTTCATCAATGCCAGGATAAAGCCTCTAATAATGTTACTCTTTTAAAACTGTTTCAATAGTTCAATAAATCATAATGGCCCAAATAGTTACTATAATAATAATGTTAAGGATAATCAATATGTAGTTATGGAATTTATCTGAAAAGTTTTGTCATGCTATTTGTTCTTATGTAAATCTGTTTTTTTCTCAATGCAAATCCAATTTTTAAAATTTAGACAACTTTAAAACATGAAATAAATTATATAATAGTTATATTTCATCATTTTTTTATTTATATTCTAAATATAAATTTCATTGAACTTTCCAGTTAGAAAAAGTTACCTGATTTTATTTTTTTGTTGTAAATCAATTTAGTTCACAAAAAAAAAATTGTCCATTGATAACAAAATTATATTATTCTATTGATTTGATAATTGTCAGAAATATATCCAGATATTATCATTTAAACTCATGTTAGATCATGAAAAGATATATTAAGATATCCTTTTATTATAAAAGTATCATTTCTGCAATTTTATTTGTACTAATAATAAATGGAAATTAAAATATGTATTAAATCTTCTGTAATATAATGTTGTTAATGAATTAGGTTAACAGAAGGACCAGGAAAATTCCAAACTAAAGCATGGCTTGAAAGAGTAATATTAATTGGAGTTCCATCATCTCCTAAAACTATCCATTTAGAAAGTAAAGGTAAGTTCTGTATTCTTATCAGCTAAATAGTTTGTATTATGAAAGTTGAAAATCATTGGTAATGATTAAAAATACTTTTTTAACCTTAAAAGTTGGAATTATCAACACTATGAAAGAAAGAAAATAATCTGACTGAAGTTTATTAAATTTATATCTTTTAATATAAATTAAACAAATTTACAAAAATTTAATCATTGAGTCAAAATTGAAATCTTACTATAGATGAAAACAGTAAGAAACAATTTGGAACCTGAAAGTAGATCATCTTTTAAAATCCCTCATTACACTATGAATACATGGCAATAATAATGCATTAAAAATTCATTGACAGAATTATAATTAACTATAATTTTGTCAGTGAATTTTTAATGCATTGAATTTTTAATTATAATTATAATTAAAAATCTTCTGTTTTACATAAGTCTACAAATTATACATAACAGCAGAGCAGAAATAGTTTATTAAGAGAAAAACATAACCTTCACAAATGTCATCTTTGGTACCGTCATATAATTATAAATAGAATCTATCCTAGAACAATTCTATTGTTATAAGATAGATTCTATTTATTTATGGAAATGATGAGTTGTAATAAAGAACAACTGAATGGTTGAAATTGTAGAAGAAACAACATGTAAATAAGCAAAACCAAGTTTTTTTTAATATACTGTACATGTTTTCAAACTATGCCCAGGCAATGTCAGGCACACTTTGCTAGTATTATACAAAAAAAAAAATACAGAAAAATAATGACTGTGAGCTGGTAAATAAATTTATTATTCACTTCCAAAATAATTTTTTTTTTACTGTTTGTTATATCAATTTAATACAGTATTATGCATACTTTTATAAATTTCACTTTGAAATTTTTGTTTAATTCATTTTTGTCCCTAAGAATGATCTGATTTAAAATCAATGACATTATTTATTATTAATTAAAGTTATAACTTTATCTTGAACAAAACTTTTTTTATTTGATATTTGACTGTTAGAATGGATTCTTTTAATATTTACAAGGTAAGTAAAAAGCATTGTAATATGATGCATATAATATATAAAATATTTATTGTATTATACTACATTTCTAATGATAGTACAGTAAACTTCTGTTTAACATGCTCTCTATAATGCAATGAAAGAATTGCAACTAATACTCATACAACACTATAAACAGTCCTGTATAATGTGTAGAATAAATTTTTTTTAACATTACTTATCCATTACTTGTAATAAAAACCAAACAATGTTTATTTCATTTCCATGACAACTTTAACAACTCTTCCGTTGGTTATATGAATCCGCATTTTCAGAGTCTGTGTTATATGGGGTCTACTTGTATATAATATTTTTTAAAATTTAATTACCTATATTCTATTTTGTTTTTCCTTTATTAAAAGAAACCTTCTTTAAAAGAAGTTAATTAACACTTTACACACAATAAATTCATATTTGAAACTAGTGCACATCTCATCAGCAGTATGCAATCAGTATTGGAACTCAGAGACAAGTTTAAATTTGCATAAAATCATCTGATAATACATGTCTCATATAAAGCAGAACGTATCCTCCATATTGTACAGGAATCCCCCAAATAGTCAAAAAAAGGCAGACAAGCCTACATCCCGAACTTGAAGCAAAGGTCTTAAGCACATAATGCTGTATTATTATTATTAGCAATTATCAATAGTGTCGTTAATTCTTGTGAAAGTATTTTGTTACTATCAGTTCAATATTGTAATATAAAATTATAGTACTTCAATTGTGTATTAAATTATAATGATAATTTTAAAAATAATTTTTAAGATTGATATTATATATAAATGCAAATTTATATAAGTAAAACATTTTAGGATTATTAACTGTATAATTAATTAAAAATAAAGTTTTAATTATTATAATTAATGTGCTTGTATTTCATAAAAATGAATTGTGAATTGAATATAAAATTAATTTATCAATTATTGATTGTATTTTTATTTCAGTAGTTGCAGCTGAAAGATTAAGAAAGCAAAAAAAAAATTATTTCACTTTTACAAGTGCAGATTATCCTCAACATTTTTACTGAGATTTTGTCCTAATGACAAGGACATACTTCAATGTGGCCATAATTGGAAATACAGTATATCAATATGATCATAAGTTAGAATTACAGATAATCCTTGACTTAAAATGGGATTCACTTCAAATCCTGCCATTATAAGTTGAAAATATCCAAAATTTATGGGTTTCTCAGTATTAATGTTTACTAGAACTTAAACTCAAATTACATAAGGGCTGAATGTGCAATTTGAAAGGAAATGAAGGCCAAAAATTTTTAAACAAAATTACAATGGAAGGAAAATATTTTACTGATACGGTAGTTACTGATAGCACAGCACAGCACAGGTTAAGTACAATATGCTTTAAAACTTTGCATTGTTATTTTATTGACATTAAATTGTAATAACTTTCTGACTGTAGCATGTATTTAAATAAATAACTAAAATATCTTTGTGGACCATACAAAATGCTTTGTGACCTGCCAGTTTGAGATCACTGTACTAATAAACATTAATACAAAGAAACTCATAAATTTTGGATATTTTCAACTTATGATGGCAGTACCTTATACATTATCTTAATAAATAATAATCATAACAAATACAAAACTACAAGAACCAGACAGAAAAAAAAGGACACTTTCCCTATGTTGTTCAAGGACTTCAACCTATGTGAATTATATTGACCAATTACAGAATTTATTACATTCATAAGCATGAGTAATTCAAGGCAGTTGTAATTCAAGGACTATGTATATCTATTGATTGCTCAATGCTATCATTGATTATAACATATTGGATTATACTATAATTATAAATGCAAAACTAAAGTAAAAACACACACAAAATGTATGTTATCAATATATAAAATCATTGTTCATAAGCTTATAAGCAAATGAATTGCATTGACTGATCATAGGATTCAGAATTATATCATGGTCATAAGTTGAGGAAAATCTGTATAATTTTTTCAACTATCAATTTATTTTATAAGTAAATATAAAATAATTTAAAATTTCATTTAGAATAGATTGTTTATTTCATACTAAATAATAAATTTTGTAAATAGTAGATCCGTGATTTAATTGGTTTCAATTTATGTACTTTCAGAACTATGTGAATTTATAAGTGTTTATTTTTATTGAATTTTCATAAAACATGCATAGAAAAATTCATTGAACAATTTACTTTTTACAAAAATATCACTTAGTCTTAAATTTTCTTATCTGTGCATTAAGTATGCTCATAAATTTTATTTGGCCATTCCATTTGCTAATTCACCCATTTGTATATATCAAATTTAAGATTGTTGGACTTATGTGGAATTTTTTGAATGGATTAACTAAGCAAATCAGGGATCATATTATATTATTGCTTTGTAATAGTTTTTTAGAATTTTAAAATATAGTGATTATATATATATATTATATATCATTTTGTGTTTTAGATGGTGAATCCAGAGATCTACAGTTTAATTATAATAGTGACACAAAAGTATTAGTGATACGCAGACCAGCAGTTAATATAGCACAAGAGTGGAAGATAAAAATTCAGTCATAAGTTAAACAACTTTTAAAACAAATTGATGCTGGTTGGGCCACAATTCATTTTCTGGGAAAAACTTCATTTGGCATCAGCATTATTGTTTTCCATTTTAGCTAAGCACTCTGACAACTGACTACTACAAAGACATTCCAATTGTCTGAACCTTCTTTGTGACTGTGTTATTGAAATAAAATATCATCTTTATTTGTTAACACTGTCTGGATATTATTTGATAAAATACATTAATTGTTTATTTAAACCTCTTTAAATTACCTCTTAAAAATTATTTACTTAAAATTACAAAATTCTTACACTTCATAGAATTTTTGTTTTTATTAAAGGTTTTGAAAAATATATATGCTTATGAAAAGCATTTACCAGTGACAAGTAATATTTCCATCTGTCACAATACTTTCAAATAAATTTAATACCTGCTCATATTAATTTTATGATATAATTTTTCAAGGCTTGAATTAAGAAAGATATTTTAGTTTTTCCTTATTCTGTAATTAATAATATGCAAAATATTTCTTGATATTGATTGAAATGATGAAACACTTTAATTTTGCTTAACATTCCATGGATAATAAATGGCGCACCACAAGATGCCTATACTTCTAATGAGGTCAGCCATCAGATGAAAAATGAGTTTCAGTGCCGGGTCCGAACCCCTCTAGAAAAACTGGAGATATGAGACCAGGGAATTGAAGCAAAATCATCCAAGGTGGAAGGCAACATTGCTTCCATTCGGCTGAAAATCTCCACCGCTTAGTATTCAATAGGCTAAAAAGTGATATAAAATTTAAATTTATATTATTGATAAAAGTAACGCGGACTAATATTATGGCTTTCGTAATAGATAATAAAAAACTATGTGCGATAGGTGGAAGTGATAATTTTTCCTGAAATACTAATCGAGATGCAGGGATGAGAATGACGTAGTCAAACGTCATCCTCATCTCTGCATCTCGATACTGAAGACAATGCCTCGTGCCATCACGAAAGAAAGTAGAGATTTGGTAATCCACCATAGAGAAAATGGTGTTTCGGTGAATGAAATTGCTGAAATGTTGGACATCAGTAGGAGAACAGTTATTAGGATATGCAAATGTCCAGCAGAAAGAGGCACGTTGTCGCCATTTAAATCAACAGGCAGACCCAGAGTTTTTCTCTATGGTGGATCGATGAATAAATTTATATTGAAAAAGCATTTATTGCCAACTTGTTTCTATGTTATTATTTATACATTGTTAAAATTACACATTACAAACTAATCGTTTGAGATTTACATATATAATTCGATAGTTGTATTTGGGTGGGGATATTATATTCAACTGTCTGCAACGATAAGCGAATATAGCAAATTCGAAATCCGTTTATATACAACGAAACATTGTGAACATACGTAGGAATATATTCATAATCGTCGCGTTGAACGTTATAAGTGGAATGAAATGCCATTGTTCAGTTTCTTCCTGTTGTATCCCAGAAAACACTAAAAGATATTATGCACGCAACGTGTCCCTCTCTCATCAGGGACTATGCAAGGAGGGATGTCATCCATATATACCGCATACTCACTCAATATAAGTTTATTTTACATGTTTGCTTCAAGAACTTCATCAACAATTTAATAACCTGTCTTTATTGGGATTTCCGCCACGAGTTCGTTAAGCAGCCAGAAGGCAGCATTGCGGGCTGCTTAGCATCAGTATATTTCATCCTACATTTTTTGCGGATCTGTCTTTACGAATCCATTGGAAATTGTAGGACGTATAGAAGAGACACTTAGCAATAGCTAGGGACGGGTTCGGCCCACTTAACCAATACAGATATGAATCGGGCGACCTGTTAACTATTCAAATGCTCCGGGTGGCACTAGCAAACCGTTGTAATTAATTAAAAACACAAATATCAAGTTTTGTAATGGTCAATACGGGTAAAATTTCGACATAATAAAATGTTTAAAATGATTATTGATTGAATGATATAAATATTATTGATTAATAATAATCAGATTTTTTAATCTTTGAAATCCTCCAACGTATTGAACGCTAGACAACAATATTGGAGACTCCCTTATTCGAAAGGAAAAATTATGAATGTTTGTCAAACTGACACTTAAGTAGCAGGGACATAATTGTGTGTGTGTTTGAATTTCGCGAGAAATGATCATCTTTCCAATTATTACAGTTATAAATTATCATATTTCTTTTTTATACAAAATAACTAAAACATTTGTAATGATATACTTGTATTTAAACTGTTTTCAAATATTAATTTCTTAATAATTACGTTTGGTTTCAAACCATCTGTTACCTTATTATAAAAAAGTAATGCTGCGAGTGATAATACGTTAGAGCGATCAGTCTTGCCAATTTACCTCCCATGCTTTGCGTAACCCTCCTCCCCTACATTGAATGCGTGTGGGACACTGTACATCAATGCAGTTAAATGCGCTCACTCACTCCGGAGGACCCACTCTCCCAGCCCTAAAAACTTTAAAGAAACTAAAATCTTTATTTGTGTATTTAAAAATTTATCATTTTTAATTATTTTAATACAACAAATTAAATATATTGGAATAAAATATTTAGTTCTGTATTTTGAAAAACCAAAGTTAGAAAAAAAACAACAGATTGATTGCAAACTCGTAAGTTACAAAAACTCTGGTTGATTTAAAAAAAGAAATTAATATGAAATTTGGCATTATTTGGAGCTCGCAATGTTTTCATAGATTGATATGAAAAAGTGGCCAATCGCAGACAACCATCCAAATGGTCATTTGTAGTTTGGTTTCTTGATTTTTTTATGACGTTCATATTTGAAAAAGCTGATTCTGACAAGAATATCGATCCGAAACACGACAGAATTTTTTGCGTAATATCAGTTAATATTGGAAACTTTTCATGTGTATACTTCCAAATGAGAAGAAAATTATTCATTTGACAATTTTAACGATCAGTGATTCCACAATTTTAACAAAAAATAAACAAACAATAGCAATATACTTAAAGAGAATTAAAAAATAATACAAAATAATGATAAATAAATTATGTTTTCAGTTTTATTTAGATAGGTAAGTAAGGAGGAATAAACGAGATCGACCAATTTTTCCGCGATCGACGAGTTGAACATCGTTGGCCTATGGAATGGCTTGTTTCACCCTGCTACTTGACTCCACTTTCCACTATCTGTTACCAAAAAAAAAACCCGCCATCCAGTAATTAATGAAATTGGAAAGTGGTACATTTACTAACACAAAAAACATCATTTGATATTAATCCCTGCCGACCGAAGTCTGCGATTTCGATAACCAAATAAATAAGCTCTAATGTTAATAAGTATCTATTGTCTGTCCACGAAAGCCGCGCCAAACGCGAAAGGGAGGTGTTTTTTTTATTCCGGATGTATGTAATGATTATATCTTATTAGATTAAAATTATTGAATTAATTATATATTTAACAGAACTTATTATTATATTAAGTTCTATTAAATATACTATTACCAACATCGAAACTAATCATTTAACATTCAACATTACAATAAACTTCCATTCAACTTCAGTTATCTTGCGTTTGAAACATCCATGTGCGAAGCTGTCATCCCTATTTTGTCACTGGACTCGTTCAGTTAGCGCAGGCATGCATCGATGGTCGCGGCTAAGCTGGACGGACAGTATCCTAAATTCGCAAGATTAGTCCGTATGCACTATTTTAATGTTTTTAAGATTTGATTGTCATGCATATGCAAGTTTATATTATATTTATAATAAATATATATTATTTTTATGTCCCTTTCCAATCAGGGAGATTACTAAGGGTACTAAGGGGCGGGGCCAGTTCCAACCACGGACTGCATCTACATCCATGGAGGGGGGCCGGATGGTGAAGGACGGGGATCGCCGGGCCGGACCCACCTCCAAAAAACTTTTCAGGAGATACCAGAAGGGGCGCCGAGAGGCCGGGGAAGAGGGGACAAATTCCCCGGCCCGTAGAAGATTGAAGGGCCCAGGCCGCTTCCTAACAATAAGAATTTATTGTATATATGGGCCCGAAACTTGGTTCGTACCGGGGCCCGGGATTCCACTCGGCACCACTGTATACCAGACCCGGGTCCTCCTGTGTGGCATACCAATCTGTTAGCACTCGGCCATCCGGCCGCCTGCAAGTTTATATTACAACGTCAGAGTTTGTCACTAAGATTGGTCGTGTAGCATTATACTTAGCAAACATGAATATTATATCTGAAAAAATTTTTTTGAGATCTTCGTTCTATGCTTTTGGTTTGATTTAATTGTTATTGAATGCATAAGCAGTATGCAGTATATAGTTAGATTAGGTTAGTGTAGTTAAGACGCCACATCGCACAAGGGACATACTCTACATTATCTGGCATTTGTAAAGCTCATCACAGGTTGGCCAACACCCATGATGGGGTCAACCGGAAAGTCAAAGGAGGAGTTCAGTGGGCCAGATCCGGACTCCTGAAAAACTGAAGGTATGGGATCTGAATTATCCAGGGTGGAAAGCCACAGCTTAACCACGCGGCCATCCAGCCGATATGCAGTACATGATGACGAACATTTCACAACAGTCACACACTAACCAATACTACCTATGATGATGAGACGACAACAGTGTTGAAGGACAGAATTCAACTAGCCAGGCACAGATGTTTCCTGAATAATCTGTAGAGATGCACATTCTCCAGTTGGAAATCTGTTATGTGGCCAGCAAGTTCACTCTTTCTAAACCAAGAACCATCATTCTTCATATCTCCGTCTATATCTACTACGAATGTGCTCAGGTGAGGATTTATTTCTAAAAAGAATTTAGAGTAAAACTCATAAAAAAAACTTAATTTTCACAAAATTTATCCTTCAATTAGATAACTTATTAACAAATTTATTAAATTATTTAAATTTCTATTACTCAAAATATAAAATATTTAATTCTATTACTCAAAATATATATTTAAAACTATAAATTTCAGATGATAGCATATTTTATAAAATTAACTATTTTATACCGGAGTATTATTTAGAAATTTATGGATTGGCAACAATAATTGAATTAGATGTTATACCAGCGTTGCCAGATCGCGCTACTTTTCGCAAATTTTGCTACTTTTTGAAACCATGCGCTACTAAAATTTAAGCTTTGCTAATTTGCGAATTTTATGCTATTCCACGTGATAACTATGCTATTTTTCGCTACTTTCTACCATACATTAAAAAAAGTCATTCTTGATTTAGACCAGCGTTTCTCAAACTATGGGTCACGATCCCATTTGGGGACGTGATGAATTGCTATAAATCAGTGCTTCTCAAACTATGGGTTGCGACCCCCACTTCTCAAACTATGGGTCGTGATCCCAGGTCGCAAAGCGAAATGCTACTCAAACTATGGGTCGCGACCCTATTTGGGGTCGCGAAGCGAAATGCTGGATTTCACTTGGGTCGTGACCCATTTCGCTTCGCGGCCCAAAATGGGGTTTGCAAAAATTAAATGCAAACATTGGAATTCAGTTTATATTAATTTCACAAATGCCCAATATTTAACGTATGACAACATATGAATTTTCGCTGTGGTTGGTTGATTGTGTTCATCTTAACTGACAACATATGTATTTTCAATGTAGTTGCCTGATTGTGTTCATCTTAATATGTGTGTAAATGATTTATGTACTTGTATGTTTTATTTCATATTTAATATCTGGGAAATGATTTATATACTTGTATGTTTTATTTCATATTTAATACCTGGGATCGCATGTACTTGTATGTTTTATTTCATATTTAATACCTGGGGTCACGAAAAAGATTTGTATGTTTTATTTCATATTTAATACCTGGGATCGCGAAAAATCTCGTAATATGTTTTATTTCATATTTAATACCTGGGGTCGCGAAAAATCTCGTAATGGTTTATGTACTTGTATGTTTTGTAATTAAAAATGGGGTCGCGAAAAATCTCGTAATGAAAAATGGGGTCGTACATTTTAATAAGTGTGTAAATGATTTATGTACTAGTATGTTTTATTTCATATTTAATACTATTTCATATTTAATATCTGGGGTCGCGATAAATCTCGTAATTAAAAATAGCGTCGCGAAAAATCTCGTAATGAAAAATGGGGTCGTGAATGAAAAAAGTTTGAGAAACGTTCGTAATGAAAAATGGGGTCGTGAATGAAAAAAGTTTGAGAAGCGCTGATTTAGACAAATAAATTTACTTCACTCCGCTAGATATTTTTCGTATATTATTTAGATACTTTCTCCTCAATAAATGGAATCTATTACTAAAATGTGGCAACCTGGCAAGTGTAACTAGCACCATGTGCTAACTGATGATCACAAGTAACAAGTACTAACGTAGCATTCATTTTTGAACGTTAAATTGCTATGCTCGAAAACAGTACGTTTCATTTAAATAATCGGTCGCTATTTTAATAAAAAATCTGTTCTCGATGCTCTAATATTTTTAAATATAGTTTTTAAGTAGTTAAAATTTATAGATGATTTTAAAAATATAAATAAGCATATTTTAAAGTTTTTTTTTGACTAAACCGGAAATGACGTCACAAAACTTTTGCGCGTTACATCTTTTAAACCGAGCTTCAAATCAAAACACGCGACTAGAATTTTTACTCAGAATTTTATGTCAAATTTCGGCACAACCTTTTTGAATCACCCTGTATATATTTTGCCATGCTACTTTTTGCCTTACTACTTGCTACTTTGCCACAAAAGTTTCTGGCAACACTGGGTTATACAGCTGCATTATCGGCACAGCGCCAAAAAAACAAAAATTTGTGTTTAACTCAACTTAGCTATGGTGTTTAGAAAATATGGAGAAAATTGACTCAGTCGAAGTTAAAATATTTGATAAAAGTGACAAATTAGTATCCGTTTTAACGGAATCTGTTAAATGCCAGAATCACTTGAAAAATTTGTCGTCGGCTGTACGCAAAATTCAAGAATCGACAAATGATATCTTGACCACATTCGTTTTAGAGGAAAGGAAATCACTTGAAGGTATAAATATACATCTCGATTTAAAACTCATTTGTCCCTTTATTAAAAGTTTTCGGTAACCAAGTTTTCTTCTCCAGAGGATATTCAAGATGACGATTTTAATGAGGACGAAGAATTATATAAACCTAAAAAGCAGAAGATTTCTTGACGAGAGTATTGTTATACTGAGCAGAAAAATTTAGTCTAACATGAATTCTGCTCAAATTTAGCGAAAACTTTATCATGAAATTTTACATAACTACATGCTTTTTTCAAATTTATATTTTAGTAGACGGATACGAAATTAATACATATTATCGAAAAATTCCAGTAAATTTATGTACAGTAAAATTTGTATAAATCCATAGTATTAAAATGTTTCTTAGACAATGTTGGAAATTTAAGTTTAAAACTCTGTAAATATTAAAATAAACCTCAATTTTAAATAAATAATTTTTTATTAATTCCCTTCAACATTGTCTCAAAAACTTGAGGCTGATGCAACTGATATATCAACACCCCACATAATATTAATATACAAAAAATGATTTTTGAAACCAAATTAAATCTTTAATCAATTTGCTATATACTGAAATTAATCTAACCAGAGATACATTTGACAACTTATTTAATAATAATGCTAACATTTGTAGCTTTATTTTACAAATTGCCAAATGTTGCTGTTTTTCAATTTTAGATTCTGTTTATAATTAGAGCCACCCAATTTCCTTGTAAAAATAGTGAAAAGGAATGAATTTTGTTATATTTACAAATTAAAAACAAATTATAAATGCAATATAAATAACTTTTATTTATACCAGAAGTACAGCATTGATGCATCCATCATTTTCTGGATTATTAGTAACTTGAGCATATTTTCCCCAAATGACTTTACCAGATTGTGTTACAAGACCAAGCTCACTGATGTTTACTTCAATTATTGTTCCTTTTGTTATTACACCTAAAGATGTGTAAACAGTAGAACTAGGATTTTTCTTTACACCTATAATTGGTAAATAGAAAGTAGCTTTTAATTCAGGATGTGTTACATGTGCTTTTTTGAACCTTAATCCCATAGGCCTAATAAATCTTTCAAATTTTGGAGGTCGTCTTGTAAATCCTTCACCAACAAAACAGACTTTTGTCACCATTCTTTTCCATGCTTTCTTTTTACGTTTACCTGTTTTCAAGACTCTAAAGACTTCTGCTTCACTAACACCTCTAACTTTAGGTATAGGAACTTCCCATTTTCCAGCTTTTTCTTTCCTTTTCTGTTTAATCATATTAGAAAGAATTTTAGCATGATTCTGTCTTTCTCTGTCTAATAAATACGCAGGAACTGCACCATCTGCAACTTTTTCTGGATCCTTCTTTTTAGTTCTACGTTCTTCACGGATTTTCAGTTTTTTCTTCATTTGTATTTTTTCTGTAAATCTCTGCCTATTATACAATTTGGCTTTGATTCCACGTAATTTCTTGGCCTTTTCTGACATCTCATGATGTAAACGACCTTCCTTCTTTCTTTTCCTTTCATGGTAGTCAAGTCTGTATCCATATCTTTTCCGATGAAGTTCAATATGCTCGTTCTGCGGCATGATTTCTTTTGTTGGGATAGCTAAAATAATTAATCACTTTAATTAGAAGAAAATATTTCTAATATTTTTGAAAATTATATTCTTAATATCAGTTTTTAATAAATCAGGATAAAAATGTGATATTTTATAATCATCTGTTTTTTAATTTTTATTATAACTATACACAATTAACATTCAACTTATAAACTAGCATAACTTTGTAAATTCAAAAATCTTTTGTCAGAAAATGCAATATTATCTATAATGATTATTGCTATTCTACATCATTATAAAATTAGTCAATAAGTGAATTTTGAATATAGTGAAACTACTTGCTTTGGCTTTATGAATATACAAGGGTTAGAAATTTAATAATGATCACAATGGTACAGATTAGTACAGGAAAGGCATAGCACAGATTCACTTTTACAATTCATCACTATAATCTCCAGCATTGTTCATGACATTTTTCCATCATTGTGGTAGTTTCATAATGCTGTCAGCAGCCCCAAATGTGTTGATGTCATAGATGGAACAATGGACTGTATGCATAATTGTCAGGATCTGTGTGGGAACAAATGCCTTGTAGGGGTTCCTTGAGTGTAAGAAACAAATCAAAGTCACAGGTGATAAGATCTGGAGAGTATGGTAGGTGGTACAGACTTCCCAACCCTATCTTATAAGCAGGTCACAGACAACACCAGCCATAAGACAACAGGCATTGTAATGGTGGATAATGGCTGAAGTAATCAGAATGTGACACCATTCCACAGGACTTCACATAGGTTGTGTTGCAAGAAATGTGCATAGTATGCAGCATTTACAACACAACATTCAGCATGTACATTACATTGCAGCATTTACAACACAATCTAACAGCATGTACATTACTCAACAGACATTAGTCTGTTGGGTATTGTACATCCGAAACAAGCTCTTCACTCACATTCTCACTTGAATGCAGTCACCCACTTCCTTACCATACTGTACAATAATAAATCAGCACCATAGGCCTTTACAAGTCTCTGACAAGCATTCCTTTGTGGTACGGCCCCTTGCAGTTTCAATTTTAAACCAAGAATACCCCTCCAACTTGGAAAACATGTTTCTCCACTGACCTACTCTGCACAGACTGAGTGATGTTAATGTGAGCATGCAGCATGCAGAAGGGCAATACCCTTTACAGTGATGGGAGTGGAAGATTTGACCTTTATATGACAATACAATTAGGATCATATATGTCACCATTCTCTTCCAGCACTGCTGTGATCACTATTCAATTTCTAATACATGTATCTTCTGCTTTCAATATGGTTGATATTCATTTGTTATCCAAAATAAATGTAATCATCAAAATGACAGTTTTGATATTGATGTATTTATTGTTCTTTGGATTGAAAAATATTTACTTAATAAACTATGCTCAATTAAATTTAATAATATATTATCTGATTTCTTTACTGTTAAATGTGGAGTGGCTCAAGGTTTGTCTTTGAGTGCCATCATATTTGTAATTTATATTAAATCATCATATTTCCAGTGTTTATTATGACATTTTATATTATAATGATGAAATTAAAATTATAACTACTGATTTACAGTGTTTACTCTTAAAAATTGGTGAAATTGAAGAAAAATTAATAATTTATCACAAAATAGGGAAAAACAGTGTTATGAAAGTTTTCTGTACTTCTCATCTTTTGATAGGTACACTTTTTGTTTATATGGCACTAATGTAAAATTGTATTATAAAAGATGATATAATTTTTTCAATTTGGTTTAATGCTGCTATTTCCTTTAATACAGGTTTGTGTGATATTGTTATTTATGCTTTACCTCAATCCTATGTACAGAAACTGACTAAGGCTTATTATAATTCTATCTTTAAATTTACTAATCATGAAAAAGAACTGCCTATATATAATAAATTTGAATTCCATATTTGTTCAAATTTCCAAAATTTGTTCACTAGAAGTATTTGGTTATTAAATTTAAATTCTATTGATTTAATGATAATTAGTATGGTTCATTGTTGAAAATCATTAATCTTTTTTATATTATTAATTGACTTTGATATATAATATTGTAATATTAAAAATTTTAATTTTATTCATTTATATAAAAAAAAAAATTTCAAAAGATCTAGATTAAGTAAAATTAAGAGAACTTTTTCTATAAAAGAATCTTGCAATTTCATTATATATTATAAATAAGATTTTATTCAATAGAATTTATCCTGTCTTTGATTTGTAATTGTCAAATTTTATTATTAATTGTTTTGCTTTTTTATATTGGGAATATCCTTTTCAATATTAATATGTACATGTATTATGGTATCAAAAAATTTAAAGAAAATAATATATGATGAATTCATAGATCACTTCATAAAGTTGTTCGTATACATATTGCATAACCATCGTGTAGTAAATAACTACTTTGTGACTATTCGTATAAAATCTAATTCAGTATTTTATATACAGTGAAAGTTGTTTAAAATACATATATTTTATATAAATTCACAATATATATTTCTTAATTTTGTTAAAATTCTATTTAAAAAAAAAAAAAGAGCAAAATACACTTACTTCTCACCCAAATAATATCTCGTGGCTTTCAGAAATCCGTTTGACGACGTATCAGAAATCGCCAAAATCCCTAGCTAGTCAAAATGATTCGAATTATAATATAGTATTATTTTAATATATCATAAAATTATTGAATTTTTATAAGTAATCAAATTTTATATTTTGGAACTTCCATCAATTTTCAATATTCAAAATAAAACCATAATACTGTAAAGAGTTACATCATGATCTATAAATATATAGACCATAGTAACATTTAAAAATTATTTTGTACTTTGTGGTCCGTTGTTTGTACTGTAGCCTAACAAGTCTAATACAGTGGACTCTCGATTTTACGAACTCGTACAGACCCCCAAAAAAGTTCGTAAATGGGAATGGTATTAAATTTACAAAACATTACGATTTTTTTACATTAGAGACTTTTTGAGACCAATTAAATAATTCGTAAAAACGCGAGTCCACTGTATGTGGGATATTTATTGAACTATACGAAATGTGGAATATAACTGTATACCAAGGTTCTAGTCTATATATGAAATTTAAAATATAAATTATTTTAAATTAAGACAGAAATCCTCGAAGACCTTCATTGATCCGCGAGAATCCGTCCAATAACTCTTTGTAAACGATGAATCTTGGGCCAGATAATCTTCAAAAACCTTGTCAGTTTCTGAGAACTCCTCCAGAAACGTCGCCGTAACCTACGGGTCCGGAGCTTAGCAATTCTCAGATTTTCACCGGCCTTTGAAGACTATTACATTTTTTTAATCGATGATCCCGGGATCTGACAATCCTGGAAAACTATTATCAGTCTGCAAGGACTCCGTTAGAAAAATTACTGTAACTAATGGGCTCGGGGCCAGGCAAGATTCTAACCTCTTCAACAGGTCTCCTTTTTCCCCTATATCCGGAACTAATGTCCCTACTGGACTCCTCCATCCCTTGCATCCAATCCTAAAATATTCACCAGGCTCCTTCATCCCCTAACAACTGGTGGCTAATCGTCAGCCGGATTGGCCGATGGAAACGCTTCGGATTTCCACTCTGGAGGACCCGAATTTGAGTTTCGAGTCCAGTGACGTAACCAGCTTTTTTATTGGGTGGGCCACACCGATGTGAAAGAACATTCTCCTGTATGCGCTATATTAAATCGTATTTACGGAATAGAATGCTTGATGATCGGTTAAGCAATTCAGCAATCATATTCATCGAGAGAAAAATCACAAAAGCTCTCGATTTGGACAAAGTAATCCATCGTTTTGCACATATAACGGCCAATGAAAGTCTACTAAGAAAATTGGCTTACTTTTAACTTGTTACCCTTTTTTTGATATTTTAGTCAATAAATACACCCTTTAGAAAAAATTTAGGATCTTTCTATTTTTGGCTATATAATTTTCTAAGAGAATTTTATCACCTCAGACAGTTATTAGGTGAAGGCGGGATTTTGGAAGATTTTTTTGGTAGTTTGTTTTATGCCCCTTTCCAATCAGATAGATTACTAAAGGGCAGGATCATTTCTAAACACGGGCTACACCCATATCCGTGAAGGGGGCCAGATTTATACTAAATGCAGGACCCGAGACGCGGTCCTAGGCCGTATTTCATTGATACGATATGGCCCTTTCTCCCAAAAGTTTGCCCACCCCTGCTCTAATGCATGATGCTAGTTTATATAGCAGAGATGGCCAATATTCATATCACTACGAACCATATAGGAGAATCTCTAATACTTGAGAGCCACAATCAGTTTTTTCTGGATCAGAGTCACATCAATTTTTTCGAATAATCCTAACAATGATTTCAAAAATTGTTTATTATATATTTCACATGCATTTATTTCATATAGATGCATTCTTTCACAATAAATGAACAAATTACAAATATATTATTTTTTTAAATTAAGTAGGTATTTGCTCCATTTAACTATTCATTTTTATTGTATGGAACCACATTGAAGGTACCAAAGAGCCGCAATTTGGCCACCATGGTTATATAGTATACTATTTTATTAGTGTTTTATTAATTGTGAATGAATTAAAGTTTATTAGATAAAAAAAGAGGATTGAATTATCTGATTTTCTAAAAGGAAAGATGAACTTTTCTATGAAACAATCTGATCCTCATGTACATAAACAAACATAAAATAAGTTATGGATATTTTTTCTGGTAACAAAATTAAGTAGGATTTATTGTTATGTAAAATTTGAGCATAGTCTTATTTTTCTCTAAAAATTTTGATTGAGCTATATATGCTATAAATTTTATATGTTAGTAAAAATATTAAGGAAATACATTTAAATTACTGTATAACTAACATGTATCAATATTTTAAAGCTAATAAATACAGTTTTAATTGCAATTAACATTACGATAAACAAAATTGAATAGTTTCAGTTAACAAAACGCCGAAATCATTGTTTTTGATTTGATGCTAGTTGAACATCTCATCTTTGATCAAATGTTCAATCATGGAAGCAGTTAAAATTGATAATATATTTCGAAGAATGTTCTTTTCAATATTTATGTTGAAATAATTAATAAAAAGACTTAAATTTATAATAATTCTATAAATTCCATTACAGAAAAGTAGTTTTAAAGAGTTTTTGGATATGATAGAATCATAAAAGATTTTAAATTTTAAATATTCTTTTGCTTACTGATACAGTATTTGATATACAGTGATACCTCGGTTTACGAACAAAATCCGTTCCTTGACTCTGTTCGTGATCCGAAAAGTTCGTAATCCGAATCAATTTTTCTGATTGCAATTAATGTAAATCCAAATAATACGTTTTTTGTCCTAGAAAAAATTTTTAATATGTTATGGCTTTATGTGGAAATAATACAGAAAGGAAATAAATATAACAGTAATATTAGAAGAAAGCATGTTTAACACCACCTTCATTAACACTTTTTAACTTTTTTTGGGAGCCATAATAAGGGATAAATTTAATTAAATAAAGAAAAAAAATATCAACACTTGTTGGAACTTTACTGTACCCATATGAGGATTGCTGCTGGGGCAAGGCTGTGCGCAGGGTTTTATGCGCGCGAGTCACGTGCGCTCCATGCATTCCGTCCGTGTATGCTCGTGAACCGAAGCATCGTTCGTAAAGCGAAGCAAAATTTGCTGTGTTCGTGAACCGAAGCATCGTTCGTAAAGCGAAGCAAAATTTGTTCACGGAAATGGTGTTCGTAGACCGATTTGTTCATGAACCGAGACGTTCGTGATCTGAGGTATCACTGTATTTTTAGAAAATTTTTCGATGCAATTAAAAACAATAGATTAAGCACTTGAAGTAGGACTGAAAGAGAGATAACATTAATTTATATAGGAAATGTTATCTATATAAGTTAATGTTATCTCTCTTTTAGTCAAATGATTTGTTGTACAGTATTAAATTAATTTATGTACCGGTAATTAATTTAATATAGTAAATCACTTGACTGAAAATCGTAATGCATTAAATTAAATTAATCATTTAAAATGCATTAGGCTTTGATTCAAATATGTAGCAGTATGCGGTTTTTTGTACATACAATGCAAACAATACAGGTACTAATTCTACAAATTTTTAAATTTTTAAATTTTGTTTGTGGAAGATGAAAATCGTTTTTAATGGAATTCTCATTTCATATTGGAATCCACCTTTTCAGGCTAATAAGTCGATCACGAAAGCTTTCTCAGTAGGTCGCAGCACGATCTGAATTTCTGCTTATCGGAAAGTATGTAACACATCGCTCACAATTTGGTGAGAGATGTTATTATATTTGATTATATTATTATTACATATATATCCCTAAAGGGAACACTGTGTCAGGAAGTGTAGGAAGCTCCTGTGACGTAAGTGCTGAGGATTTTAGTATAAAGTCCTATGGTGCTTGTTTAACAAGAACTCGTAAGTATATTTAAGATACGAAAGTCGATAGCAACAACTGACAAGTTGTCTACCCCTGCACTATGTCAATGATTTAATCCACTCGCATTCAATTATCTGGTAAGTTATATTTTTCTAAAGTTAACTTATTTATAGTATAAAAATTATTTTTAAGACTGTTAAACAGAAATAATTTTTTCTTATATAAATTTACTAATGTAATTTATTATAAAATCTACATCTAGAAGAAAAATAAAATTTATTAAATCACTATTCTGTTCTACATATCTTCACTAATTTATTTTTGAACTAATTAATAATATTTATGAAATATTATAGAAATGTTTGCCATTAAAATTGATCTTGTTGTGATACTTTTTTTGTAATAATTTCATCTATTTGAATTTTTGACAATAATAAACTTCTGAGATATTTTCTTAAAATCTTTTGAACCAATTAATTTATTTCTGAAAAATTTAACATTATATATAAGTTTTGGAATACAGTATCATACTAGTACATATTTTAAAATTTTTATGAAATAGGAAAAAGTAAAAAGGTCACGCAATTGAAGATGACTTTGATGACACACTTTTCAATTCCGCATTTTTAATTTTATTCAAAAACAGAAAACATATATGGAAATTAAACGAATTAGTTTTTCAAAAACTGCTTCTTTTTTCATATTATTTAAAAAAATCGTAGTAAGACAGAACTAATGGAAATTCTATATTTTCGATTGGTTGGTTATTCGTGTACTGTAAAATCTATCTAATACATTCAATTAATTAGTCGAATTTAGACTCGATACATATATTTTCTATATTGATTGAAGATTACACTTGTTTTTGCCATTAAAACAAGCAGCTTAAATTATATCACGAATATTTAATTAATTCTCATTGTAACTTTTCTAAAACTAAATATTCGTGTTTTTTTTTTTCAAACTTTTAAAAAATGAAAAACATTTTTATGAAATATATTTTAATAATCATTCCTCGAGATTTTATTTATAAATTAAAAAAATATTTATGCAATTATTTTTTATTTTTTGAACTTTTTTCAATGGACGAGAGTTCTTATATCTTATCTACTTCTCTTTCTTTTTATCTTAAAGAAAACGATAATTAGAAATATAATTTAAAAAAAATATATTTACGTTCGTTCAAAGTATAATAAAAAATTACTGCGCTTTTATTTATCTTCTTTCTAATATTGATCTTCACATTTCAAAGATATCATGGGAACTACTTCATTTGATTTTATTATTATCGACTGCAATAAAAGATAGGTCATGAAAATATTATTTTTACTCTAACATTTATTATTATTTTAGTAAAAATAAACTTGTATGGTATGTCGATCTATCAGGATTGATTTGAAGGCGTTAATGAAAGAATTTATAGTATCTTATTTCTATAATTACATGTAATACATATTTAATTAAATAAATAATTTATTATAAATTTATAGTAATAGTCAGTTAACAGACTGGTGATACTATTACGAACTGAATTTTTAAACTGATTTTTAAAAACTAATAAACACTACCACAAAAGTCAGAATTTTCAGATTGAATACAAAATTTTATTCAAATTTCTCTTTTATCGGGAATCGGATTAATTTTTAATAATTACTTTTTTCAATCTTTAATTAGACAAATGAATAGATCTGATGTCATCATCTGAACAATTTTAATATATTTTATACGTCAGAGTGGATTGAGTTCTCTATTGTCAAAAATTTATTCTAGAGATCACCAGGGAACAAAGGAATGATTTATTCTATCGTTGCAATTAATCAAATGTGAAGAAAATTTATCTATTACAGATTCAAATGGATGTTAAAATTGAATAATTTCTTTTAAATTTCAAATATCTGATATGCAGTCTATATCAAAGTTTCCAATTAGCTTGATTTACTTTATAGGCTATATTTTGATGTAAAGTAAATCAAGTTATTAAAATGATTTCTTTTATTTAAAACTGTAATCTTTAAACTAAATACAGTATAATATATTTATATGTCAGCGTCTTTAGTCAAAACTTTTCAATTATGAATAAATTTTAAAGCTATATTATTAATTACGGTTAAATCTATCTAATTTTTGCTCTGATAACCTTCAAAATTAACTATAGATTTATTATTTTATAGTAAATCTATAGTTAATTTTGATTTTGAGCATTATAAAAATAGCTATAACTATTTTTATAATGCTCAAAATCATTTATAGCTATAAAGTCAAGAAAAACTTCACCACAATGATTATTTAGCCTGTCAGACCATATTGTAGATCTAGTGTGTATCTGGGCATAAGATCAAGAAGGCAGGAAAATCCAGCAATAGATTTAATGATTAATTTGTTCTTCTATATTATCATTAGAAAGGAAATACGTAGAATTTAGAAGTAAATTAAGCTTATTAAAATTAATTAATACGCTTATATATTATTATTATTATCCAAACAGTTTTTATCCATTGAATAAAATGATAATTTTTATTGACTACTCTCATTATAAATATGAAAAAATACGCAAGTTCATCACCAGACGTCTGGATTGCTCCAGAAGTCACTAAACTCATTAATTAAAGATTCAAAAATATTAATAAAAATAAGTTCAAACATTAACTATGAAAAATTTGATTAGCATCTTTAAAAAATTTTAAATTTGATTAGATAATCTTTATTGGTTGAAAGAGAAATTCTAAATGCGTTATTTCTAATACCCATCAAATACTATATTATTTTTATATGGTGTGTTTATTCTGTGTAATGGATATCACTTGAAAAATATATATTTCTAAGTATTTCAATACTTTAAGCGAAAATAAAAGAGAATGCAGTTACTATATCCAAAAACATTATCAGCAACCAACCACACTCATGACTAATATATAAGAATATAAGTAGGCTACAATATTAGTACTATATTAGAAAATGTCTAGAAAAAACTAATCCAGACTTTCAATCGAAAATATTTTACAAACTTATTCTAACTTCAGAACTAGAATAACTTTCTTTTCATGTTTTAAAAAATATTTAATGTATTCTAAATTGAAATAAATATTGGTCTACGGTCTTCAAAAAGATTTTACGAATAAGATATTCTGCATATGAAAATTAAAGTTTTCACCAAAATGTTAACGAATTCAGGTTAATAATAATTTCCATACCGCATTCTAAACAATAAGTACAATATATATATAAAAAGCTCCTTTTATTTCTAGTTCCTAATTTAAAATCACAATCTCGCTTTTAATCAATGGAATGAGAATAGTGAACTCATTAATAATTATTTTCTTAATTACCAAGTACATCTTTAATTGCAAGTACCAAAAAAAACAAGAATATTGTATTGTGTTTTTTCTTTTCATTTCAATGATAGATAAAGATTCATCATTTCGTTGAGAGTGGTATTTCTGCTTTAATGACATTCAATATCGTGCTAAAGGACTATATTCTTTATATAATTATTAAGAAAATTTTAAAATATATATATATATTAAAATATGATGATATAGTAAAACATTTATATCATTATGTATTTTGAGATATTAATGTCTTTTAGAAACTTAAATTTTTAATAGTTGAAATTTAGCAAATTCCTGCTGGGTATTCTCAATAATTTGATATTTTTTATTTCTGAAATATTGTCACAAAATCTATATTAAGAATCTTTTTATGCTTATGAATTTTTTTATTACTGGTTACTACTATGTGATATATTTTCTAAATATTATCATTTGTTTATTATAATTTTATTAATTATAAATAAGGTATAAAAAACTTGATTTACAAATTTAACAACAAAAATAATTTTTTTAGATTTCTTACTTTTAGAAGTTAAAATAAATAGTAAAACGTTTTCAATGAAATAATGTTTCATAATTGAATTTAAAAATGTTTCTTTTGCATAAATAAAATGCTTTAATGAAACAAAAATATTAAAGATGACTAAATATATGCAAAAATTAAAATAATTTGAAATTTAAAAATAAAACTATTATTTGATAAATACTGAAAATTTCACATGTATATATAAAAATTAAATAGTTATTGATGGTAAAGAAAAAAATAAATAAATTTTATTAATTTATAAGAATTCTGTATATCTTTTGCAAAAAGTTATTTCAAAATCCTTATCATGATGATGATAATATAAATTAGCTAGAGAAAAATTTATAACTAAAGATCAGTCACAAGTAAACAATGCAAATCCACCTAGTGGAATAAATTAGAATTAAATTATAGTTTTCTAATTAATTAAATTTGAGCTGAGATGGCATCATTTTTAATATTTATTTATTTTTAATCTAGATTACAGCTGAATTATTTTTAATAATTCAGCTGTATAAAAATTATATAATTTTTCACTATGTTTATTTATATGTATTATAATATATACATACATAGTCTTGCATTTTCATCTATATGTTTATTTTCTAATATATACATACATAGTCTTGCATTTTCATCTATATGTTTATTTTCCAACAAAGAATCTGTCTAATATCGATTGCTTGTCTCTTTTCTTCAAGATTTTTGACTGTCCAATATCAATTGCTTTTCTCTCTCCTTCAGGATTTTTCGGAAGTCTAGTACATTGTCGATTGCTTTTCTCTCTCCTTCAGGATTTTTTGGAAGTGATTAATAGTATTGTCGTGGTAGAGATCCCCAAGCCTATTGACCTCAACCTGGTATAGTGCCATTCTAAGACTAAAAAATTTGTAAAATCTCTCTGGGTAGAGATCCCCAAGCCTATTGACCTCAACCTGATATAGGTGCCATTCTAAGACCAAAAATTGTAAAATCTCTCTCATACCTTCTTTAATAAATCTTTGATTTGTTTTACATTATCTCCGAGTTCATTTTAATCGGGAAAAATTACTTATATATTCGAAAATTATTTATCAATGATGGTATTTTACTTATAATTTTACTAAAGAATGGATGTTTATATTAGTGTGACGACAGAGTGTCAACTTTATTTTTAATTATTAATTTATCACAGTTATTTATTATTATATTATAATTTTAATCTATTCAAATTCATTTATTTATTTAGATGGATAGATTTAATAAGAGATTGATAGTTTTTTTTAAATTTATTACTATTTACTTTATATTGGATACCATAAATTGTAAAAAATAATAAATTGCAAATGTAAATACAAACTATAGAATCCTCAATATATAATATCCATATTTGGATTATTATATGTGGCTATGATTATTTGCAATGAAAATCTGTACTTATGACAGCTGCCATCAATGATTTTTCAATAATGGTGGCCAATTGATTGGATGATTGAAATGTTACTAGGCTGGAAGGATGATGTATTTCCAAGTTACAGTATGATATTTGTATTTAATTTTGGGTCTCTATACCTCCAGATTTTTTTAAGTATCCAGACACGACTCATTAAGCCTAATTTTAAATGTATACTAGAAGTGTGGAATTTGGATTCAATGTTTCTGAAAAATATTTGATGGATCTTGCCTGGGTAATGATTCACCTATTGTAAAGTTGTTCTGATTCTACCACAAATATGGGCAATTTGTAGGAGGATATGGAATGGATATAATATTATGTAGTAGTCAGCCAATGATTCAAAAGTAGCACTAAAAATAATTGCTTATATTTGCTAGAAACTTGATTAGTTTAGTTTGAATTAAGCTGCTAACAGATACATTTGGCAATGGCTACTTTTAGAGCCTCCACATATTGTCCAATAGCTATGGCGGGATCAATAAAAAGGTTGAAGGATACAGTTCAACAAGCTTGGTTGGTCTGGATCTTCCTGCATCCCTATTAAAAATATAAGAAGAAATCTTGAAAGAGTAGGGAATCAAAAAATTGCATACAAAAGAAACAAAACTATAATTAGAAATGATAAACCAAAAATAAAATAAGAAAAGAAACAGGGTTTTTATAAAATTCATATACAGTTGATTCTGCTTAAGTGAGACACATTTGGACTAATCCATTTTGGACCAATTAAGCAGCTGCCCCAATTAAACAAACTAATAATAAATTCTAAAATAAAGTATGTAATATGTAGGTAAAAAAATAATAATTAAATACCTATTTAATGCTTTATTAAAACCAAATACAGAAAATATTTGTACTATAAATAGTGAAGAAAAAATAATACATACATGATAAATTTTACAATTCATTTTTTAATTTTATCTAGCAAAACAATTTTACTTGAAAGTGTAAAATCTAAATGGCTGGCTTTTAATTTTATCCAGCAAAGCAATTTTACCTGAAAGTGCAAAATCATTTTTCTTCTAGGCAAAGATTTAATTTTAAATAAAATCGATACTGTAAATGAATATTGCTAGGTACAGTACAGTATATAGTAATAGTAGACTCTTAAGCAGATTCATAAATTGCCAGATGCACGACAATAAATAACTGATTTGCATCATGCTAGTGTTGCTTAAATATTAGTGTATGTGGTGTTGACATGCTTTCAAAAAATCCCTAAAATATGTCAAAATTTGCTAAATTTTTTTTCTGTTATTGTCCCAATTAAGTGTTTAAATTATGTATTAGTTTATTAGTTTGGTTTCCATTCTATTGAGATTTGGCCCAATTAAGTGGAATCAACTGTACGCGCAACAAGTATTAGTGTATATAGTGTTGCCATACTTTCGAAAAATCCCTAAAATATGTTAAAAATTGAAAATTCTTTTTCTGTTATTGTCCCAATTAAGTTTAAATTATGTATTAGTTTATTAGTTTGGTTTCCGTTCTTTGAGATTTCTCCCAATTACACTGATGTCCCAATTAAGCGGAATCCACCCCAATTAAGTGTTTAAATTATGTATTAGTTTATTAATTTGGTTTCCGTTTTTTGAGATTTCTCTCAATTACACTGATGTCCCAATTAAGCGGAATCCATTGTATAATGATATGAATAAATATGATACTATAAACAGTTAGTTTATGTTGAATATTGAATATACTCTCTATATCTTGCTTTTAAAAAGATATAGTGGGCATATTCAGTATTTCATTCTTCATTCTTCAAAATTAATGTAAGAATAAGAAGGAATAGAGAAAAAATCCTGCCAGAAGAAGAATGGCAGATTAGTAGTGGAAGAGAGAAGACATCCTTTAGTTATCTCTTTTAAATGTGAATGAATTTTGTTTCTTGCTATAGTACAGTAAAGTTGTGATTATTTGAACTAATTAGGATCACATTTGCTTTGGTTATCTGAATTATAATCAAATAATTCAGATAACCAAACTTACATAAGTTTCACTTTGTTTAAAAAAATGTAATTATTTGTACAATTAAATTACAGCACAATATTGTTCACAAGGTTATTACTATTATATTTTAAAGTATGAAGTATTATAAAGAATAATTAATTTAAGAAATGATTTTGAAATAATAATAACAAAGCATTTAGCAGTAAGATTAAAAGACCATAGAGAAGAATTCCTATAGAACTATTGGAATTCTTAACTATTAAGTTTTACATATTATATGTATATAGTATAGATACAGCTGAACATAGAGAAGATATTGTTTCCAAAAATGTTAAACAGCATTCTCATAAAGAGCATTGGCATGTGAGGTTGAAATAAATTGCAATGATATAGGATTAATGAGGGTTGAACCAAAAAGAATAGGATTTGCTGAGAATATTGCTATCTATAAAGGAAGAAAAATAAAGAATTTTAAATATACACTGTTATTCCTATTGAATATTTTTTATTTTGGATTTTATAATTTTAATATAACTACAATTAGATGAACAATTTAAAAGTGTTCTTAAACACCATAATTTCTAAAGTAGATTTATTTGTTAACAAATTTGAGATCAAGACTTCTTATACTAATTTAGAAGTGTGCAGACTACAGGATGCAATGAAATTTCAAGTGTCATAAAAGTATTAAAAATTCCCAAAGAAATTAAATTTCTAAAATTGTGTCAAAAAACATTTAATTTCACTTAAAAATTATTTAATATTTGGAAGCAATTAGCCAGAGCTCTCCTTAAATTGCTTTATTAACTGGGAAATTTCAACTGACTTTAAATGTAATCTTTACAACATTATTTTTCAGAATGTTAAACTTTCAAAAATGGTAAAATTAATAAGTATATAAGCATAAAATAAATATATTTAATGACATGTTTGTTAATGATGTCAGCATTATTATATTTATTATTATTAAGTATTATATAAAATATTAGATGTTTATCTTTTAATAATAATTCTGATTGTATTCAATTAACATTAACCCATATGCACTAATTCTATATTTTCAAATTTTGAATAATTAGAATATGTATTTGATTTATTATATGAGCTAAGATGTTTTTATGTTACTGTGCTGTTAAAAAACTTCTAATGAAAACTAGTACAGTTGAAAATGCTTCAGTTAATAAATTTTATTTTTGTCAATCTTTGTTCTTTCTGTCCATATAGTTCTGTTTATTTTGCTTCTTATTGAGTTTTAAAAGGGCAGTAGAATAAAGACTTTTATGGATATTGAAAGGTCTTTGATGTTCTAGATGCAGCAAAACTCATATGAGATTCATATTCAGATGCTGCTGACAAAATAATAATAAACATTTGAAATAAGTTTCTTTACAGCTTATTCAGATACCACTCTAAAATTTGGTTTTGTTGTCTGGATAGCACAAATCACCATATGGTAGCAAACTTGATTTGAAAATTATTTCTGAAAATGTTTTTGAGATGCTAAACTTCCATAACTTCTAAAGTAGATTTATTTCTGTTAACAAATTTGAAACTTAAAAACTCCATACTATTATTTTTAAATATGGAAGTAAAGTATAGTTGAAGAATTTGATATTAACCCAAGCCAGTAGATTAAATTATGACAATTTCAAAATTGATTGGGAATTGGACTTACTGAGCCTGCATTGAGATTCTTTAGAACTTTATTGTTTGTTGTTCATTAGAATCAACAACAATTAAGAGAAAGCTTTATCTTGCAAAATTTAGCACTTGATTTGTTTAAGCCCATGATCAAAGACACATATTGCAATTTTCATTATTAAATGCTCTGGCTTAGCAATAATCTAGTTGCCCTAGCTCTACTTCAAGAGAGAATGCTATTTCCTTCTTAAATTATTATATTTGGTTTGTCAGATTTCATATTTTTGTAGATATTTTTAAGTATAGAATAAATATATCTGATTTTGTTGGTCAAAATTTTTTTGTTTGGAAACAATTATTTCATTTAAACATTACATCTATGGGAAAATCTAATTTGTCATTTCGAATAACATTGTTGGTTTTGGAACGATTTATGACATAACGATAATTTTAAATAAGCATTTTTTAGCAGTAAACTCAGTAAATATTTTATTTTACTTTGCAAAATACTTTCGGCTAATCATCATCTTCAGTGCAACATACAAAAGTATTCAGAAAACTATTCGAATATTATCGTTTCAGAAGATCGATTTTAAAAAACAAACAAAATGTTAAATTCAAATTATATTACATAACTATGTTATCTTATAGTAAAAACATATTACATAATTTCATAATCAGCAAATTAAACTATTTTAAAACTATAATAATAATATATTAATTTTTTAAAACGTATGCATATGACCACTTTATAAAAATATATTACAATTTGTTTACAGCATAATTCCACACACTAGATATATCCTCAGATTGTCTATCATTAATTAACCTTAAATATTTATCTCTTTTTAGAATTTCTATTGTCTCCGCTAAAAATTTATTCTCATTTTTGTCAGTCTTTCTTATTACTTTTGACTCCTTTTCTATTGTCTCCGCTAAAAATTTATTCTCATTTTTGTCAATCTTTCTTATTACTTTTGAAAATGAATCCAATATTGACATTAAATGGGAGGACCCATTTAATGTCAATATTGGATTCATAGAATTTTTAGCTAGCACAGTTTTCATATTTCCGGTCTTAATATCATATTTATGTTCTTTAATTCTCTCTTCCAAGCATCTTTCTGTGACACCTATATAAAATTCTTTTTCTTCTTTGATGCCATTGGGATTCATTGGGATTTGCTTTTCTCTTGTTTTTTATCTTTATCATTCCTCAATAATGGAGCGGACGACAGTGTGCGCTCGTCTTGGCTACCAAGGCATTGGAGCGGAAAAGGTTAAGGGAAAAAATTCAAGTTTCTCCTTATAGAATTATATACTAAAGTGTTAATGTATGTTTCTTTTATACCATAATTAAATAAATACTGCAGCATTCTTTTAGTTTAGAATTAATAGTAATGTAGTAAATATTTTATTTACTGAAACATTTTCAACTGTTTTCTAGTCCTCTTCCGAAAACTGAAATTTTACTACAATTATGGAAGTGTTAATTTTGTTTTGTTCAATCTGACTAGATCTTAATGCTTTTTTGACTGTATTATAATTTTAGTCTGCTGAAGAAAGCTAGAAAATAGCCTAAAACATTTCAGTAAATAAAATATTTATTACATTATTATTATTAACTGCTTTAAGAATGCTGTTGTGTTTATTTATTTATGGTTTAAAAGCCAAATATTAAATAGTTTTTTTTTCTTAATTGGCTTCTTTTTATAATAAATTTTTTTCAATTAAATTAATTTAATTGAATTAAATTTCTGATCAAATTTTTAATGTATGGTATGTATTTATTTATAGATTATTTAAAATGTGGCCAATGTGGATCAATTTTTCATAAACTTCAGTTATTTGTAGTTCATAAGACTACAGAATGTCCTGGAAATTCAAGTGATTCTGATAATAAAAAAGTCAGCTCAGAATTTAAAAGAACAAAAATTGAAATAAAAAAGAAAATATCCGGTGGAATTTCAAACAAATCTTCACCAAGTGGATCTTTAAACAAAACTGTTTCAATTGGGACTTCAAACAAAGCAGCATTAAGTGGGACTGGAAACAAAGTTATATCTTCTGTAACTTCAAGTAAACTTCAATTAACTTCATCTGGAACTCCAAATAAAACTGTACCTACAGGAACCGCAAATAAAATTCACTCAACTGGAACTTCAAACAAAATTTCATCAACTGGCACTACAAACAAAATTGCATCAACTGGAACTTCAAACAAAATTGTATCAACTGGAATTTCAAATAAAATTACAGCAACTGGAACTTCAAATAAAACTATACCATCTGAAACTTCAGAGAAAAAACTTTCAAGTTAGTAAGATTTTTTTTTTTAATTATATTATTAATTTTATTTTTTATACAGAATAAAATATATAATTTTTTCTGTTAATAAAATATAAACAGAATTTATGAATATTAATTAACATTAGTTTGTGAATATTAATGGCCCCAATTATATATTTAGGTCATTAATATTCACAAATTATGCATTTATTTTAATTTTTAAATTTAAATCTATGTTACAGTGATACCTCGGTTCACGAACAAATCGGTCTATGAACACCATTTGCGAACAAATTTTGCTTCTCTTTACGTACGATGCTTCGGATCACGAACACACTCACGGAGTGCATGAAGCGCATGTGACTCGCAGTGCACAAAACCTGAGTTGGAGCGCACGACGGAGCAAGGCGTGTCTAGCATAGCTAGGCGTTGGAGTGCAAAAGGTTAATGATTTCAGATCACATTGAAACATTCCAGCTCGTTCCTCATATTTCATAAATGTAATTATCATATTTGACAAAGTGATTTGAAATTTATAACTTATTTATTGAATTTCTGGCGAAGTTAATAAATTTAAACATGTATACATTTTATTTTAACTTTTATTAAATTTTTTATATCATTGAACATCAAAAAGGTACTTTTTATTTTAAACAAAACTCAAAATGTAGACTAAAACAAATTTCCTATTGAAGTTATATATATATATATAATTAGGGGAATTCCTTTGAAATTTCTTTTGTAATTGGAATCAAAAACATCATCATAGATATGAATAATGCAAAGCAAGCACTGCATTTACTGTAATACAATAAATTTTTTTCTTCTTAGACTGTGGGTCAGTCTTGTTAAATTAAAACAAATTGTATAAAAGAGAATGAAATTTTTTTTATATTTCATGTTAAATCAAAAGCATATAAAATAGTGTTGTGTAAAAATGGAATTGAATGCATATTGGTTAAATGTTGCATCACTAATGCCATTGAAGTCCATAGCTTGAAGAAAAGTCTAGTCAGGAATATTTTTATTGGCTGAGTTTGATGTGTCTGATTAAATTCTAAATTTAAGATATATAATGTTTAAAGAATAACCTTCCAAATAATAAAGAAGAAAAACCACGCACTATGCATAGTGCTTGGTTTTTCTTCTTTACTCGGATTAATTGCAGAATGTCTACAACTTTAGCTTCCAAATAGTTCTATAAAGACTCAACTTATACTGCTCTCATAGGCATTACCTTATGTAAGGGTTCAAGTAACAGCACAAATGAGCAGTCCGAAAATAAAATACTGAAAAACTTTATTTTTAGGAATGTTTTCGGCTTACAACTGCCCTCTTCAACTCTAACTATTAAATACAGTTTTTCGTTCTAGAACATAGAACTTAGAACCTAGTACATAGAACTAAATTTAAAATTTAAACATAAATTTTCATACAAGTATATTACAATAAATTAAATTAAATCTAAAATATAACAGCTTATTAAGTTTTTCTTTCATATATAACAAAAAAATTATGCTACACTAATTAGTATTTAAGATCATAGTTTTCCGTTTTTTCTTTCAAAGCAAATTTCCAAGCCTGTGAAAGATCTATAGATTGTCTTTCATTTATTATTTTTCCTTCTTCGCTTCCTTCAAAAATTTTAAATTCTTCTGCTACTGGTAATTCTTTCATGTTGTTCATTTGCTTTACCACTTTCGCTTTTTCCCATTCTACCTTAATGTCAAACTCTTAGGCCCCTCTAGCCAATGCTGTCGTTAATACACCTTTCCTTATATCTGCTTTGTGCTCTTTTAACCTTTCTCTTAGGTTCCTCACTGTGGCCCCGATGTACACTTCTTTTTGTTATTTATCATTATTTATTAAAGGAATCTCATAAACTCCTGTCTGCTCTTCTCTGCCGTACATGTCTTTCACGTTTTTTTAGTATGCTTGAGGTTATGTTTGGCTTCTTATATGCTGGTTTCCTTTCACTTGATTTAATTATTTTTTTGCACTGTCTTATATTTTCTAAGGGCATCTAGTATTACCTTGTACCCATTGTTTATTACACTATTATTACCTTGCCGGTGCTGGCTTAATTTCTCTTGATTGGCATTGCTTCTGTTTTCTCTTCTTTTAATTTCTTACTATAGCTGTGTTTTCCGCTATTTCTGTAATTAATTCCATTTCTCCTTTAAAAACGTGTCTGTACTACAGTGTGTTAAAGGGTTCAAGTAACAGCTCATTTGTACTGTTACTTGAACCCTTCCATGTAGTCTCTGTGGTCTAGTAGTTAGAACATCAGAATATTAACCTGAAGATCCGAGAGCAAGGCAAGTTTTTTGTCAGATAAATTAATTGAAAAATTATAATTCAATTATAAATTCATATATGGCACTCTCTTAGTTTAATTATTAGTTTATTTATTAATTCTGAGATGATTCTAATATTAGTTTAGATTATTTCAAATTATTAAAATTTGTTTCATCATCATGGGTTAATTTAGGCAAAAATTAGAATCAATTCAATTATTTGATCTGTGGGGGAAGAGGTGAGGTTGGAGAAACCAAAAAATCAGATAAATTAGGAAATCTGTCTCAAAAGTGGTTCATATTTTCATTTATCAGACTTTTAGATGTTTTGAAAAAGATAAATTTTGTTACTCTTTTTCAGTCATATCTGCAGAGATCTGATTATAGACTATGATGATTTTTAATGCATTACCATTTTAAAGAAATTAGAACTGATTTATTTTATCTGCAAAAGAAAGCATAGCATAATTTTGTCTGATGATGAAATTACATTATACTTTCTTTATTTTTATTATTAATCTGTTTATATTAAATTATATAAATCATCAATTATCATACTATTGTCTCAATGATTGATATTGTAGCTGATGTTCATAAATAATCATCATTGATAATTAAGCCCAAACCTCCCTTAGTGGAAGAGTCTGAATTAAATTTTTCTAACGATTAAATTTTAAATCAAAGCTATGATGCCTCCATGTATTAATAATAGACGGTGGCACCATAGCTTTGATTTAAAATTTAATCATTACAAAAATTTAATTCAGACTTTTCCACTAAGGGAGGTTTGGCTGTTGTATTTGGTTTGATTTGAAAAGTAATTCCCCTAATTAGTGTATATTTGAGTATACATCATTGATAACGTTGATTGCATTACATTATAGCATAGTAATGTGCAAATGAACTTGCATGTGAATACTGTTATGCAAACAATATGTGACTATGAAATGGATATGCATGATCAGGCTACTAAATAAATGCCTGTAGATAAAAGACAGCATATCTCATTTTCTCTCTTTGTATTTCATGAAGAATAAGTAAGAGAGAATAATCACTTGGGTAGGAAAGTGATTCCAATTTTTAAAATAGAGAAGAATATAATTTTGGGAGAATTTTCTTTTGAATATATGAATGTACACTAACTTTGTAATCTATATCTTTGTTAAAGATATTGCTTTATAGGATGGTTGTCAAGGCATTCCATTAGACTTACTTGCAAGTTCCTCTAAAGAATTGATTGTTTTGGTAATATCCACATCTATCATTGTATTCAGTGGTGAATCTGTTGAAATGGGGAAGGCCATTCAGTAAGCTTACCATCTTACAGCTATACCGTATTACTTTGAATTTAAGCCGCACTTTTTATTCGGATTTTTAAGACGTAAAATTTGGATGCGGCTTAAATTCAAAGTGAATATTTTAACATCTTATTTCTCCCGAGCTCCCACTCCCCAATGTTCGGGCTTTTGCTTTATGCTCTATGTATGCACATAGTATTACAATTGTTGATTACAATTTATTCGGTAGCTTATTATGTATATTAGTATCTATTTAAATAAATAAAAATGTTTTTTATTTTTTAATACTTATTATAAAATCATTTTATTTTTTCTAATTTTCCAATTTTAAAATCTTACTGCAGCTTAAATTCGAAGTATTACGATATTTTAAATTTTTTTGTGTATTGTACATTTTGAATTCAAGGAATAAAGCCTAATTGGCTAGAATCTCCAAGTGAAGAAGAGGAAAATTACTAAATAATCTGTGTTGTTACCTTATAACTCTTATTATGTTTTTATCTTTCAATTGTGAAATTTCTAACAAAATAATAAGTAATGCATTCTGCATGATCATAAGATTTTTTCTCTGTCTTTTGAGTGTTAGTCTCCACTAAAAACTGTGCTACCAAATTTAAATTCATGATAAACCCAGAAGGGCATTTAGAAGCAGCTAGATTTTAATCTGGAAAGTCAGAAATTGATTCTAGATGCAGTTATGAGATACATTGAGATATTTTTTGAGAGAATTTAGAACTGGCCCACTGATCTTCTGTCTCCTATCTTTAGTATTGGCTAATTTGATAAAGGAAAAATTATGTTGAGCATTAAAATAGTTCACTGCTGCTTCAAATCTTTCCAGATTGTAAGAATCCACCCACCCTGACATTAGCCCCTCGGGATTGAGCCTTACCTTCAACCTCCTCAAAATTTAATAGGTCATATTAGTTGATTGTAAGCCCATCAAAAAAAATGAAAATTAGTTTCCATAGATAACTCTATATCATTCAAGAATATCTAATGTAGTAATCCAACAAATGACATTCATGGCCAAATTAAAAAATGAAAATATATTTATTACTTTTAATTAAATTTAATTTCCTATTAGTTACACAAACTTTAAAAATATTAAGATAAATGTTATACTTGTATAAATTAATTGGCATTGTTGTTTCAACAAAATCTTTCTCAATCCAAGGAAGAACTAAAAAAAATAGCAACAATACACTTTTATAATGACCATCATGAAGACAACTCACAATCATGACAACAAGACAAGCAAAAAACAATATTTAAAAATCCATTCCTTGTCAGTAGAAGATATAATAGAAATGAGCAACTATTAGCAGTAGTTTGAAAAACATGTAATTAAAATATCATAGTACTTTCAACTAATATATAGTCATCTTCATCAAATATACATAATATCAAATGGAATAAAAAAAACATAGCAAATGAAAAGTTAAACTAGTAATAAAACACATTTTAGAATGCACTGCATATATGCACAAATTTTTTTGTCAAAATCGACGAGTCACGACCCGTGGAGTCTCCTTGTTAGATAATTGGCAATCAAAATTAGAATCAAATTAAAATGACATTAATGCAATAATTTCTTCTTGCAATAAACAAATTTCTTGTTTCCTTTTTCAATAAATAATAGAACATTTGAGTATATGTATTTTAACTATTTATTTTTTAATATTAAATGCATATTATCCATATTTCTGATATTTTGCAGATTATCCAGGCAATCAGTTATTCATGAAATTAATTTCCCTACTACCTCAGTTAATTGGGAGTGTACTGTAATATAATATTTATTTATATTATATTTTAAGTAGTGAGATATTTAGTACCAAAAATATAAATTACTAAGTATTAAATTCCTAATATTCAGCATTAAATTGTTTATTAATATTTTGTTGAGTATGGAAAACTTGATTGGATAATCAATCTATATAATAATTTTAGTTTATCCTTTTAGTGTCACGTACAACTTTAGACAATGTTATATATATATATATATAAATCTCCATAATTTTAGTTAATCTTTGATATAGGCAATGCATATTGTAAAAAAAATAATTGCCTATATCCAAGATTATAATTGTTCCATAATATGTATATTACGGAAAAAAGGAATATGTAACATAATGGCATTTCTGAATGTTTAAGGGAAGTCGGGGGAATTTAATTAGAAATTGGATTTTTATTGTATTTTTAAAAGTTTTTTGTAAAAGGTAAATTTTGTAATTTTTGGTTAAATTATGTTAAATTTTTTTAGTTAAAATATTATGTAAATTTTTGTAGTTAACTCTGGGTTTGACTGAAGAGGGCATTGACAGCCAAAATGATATCTACACCATGGTTGACTGCACTATGTATGAATTTTTTAAGATTTTATAATTTTATTTGGAAATTGTCATAATTGTTACGATAAAAACAATGTAATAAAAAAGGCAAGTTTACAAAGATGCCTTAATAAATTTATTTATTTTTTTAACTAAAATTTGTTTAATTATTACTATGCAATAACTTTAAACATGTTGTTGTACATGAAATAAATATTAAAGTTGCAAGTTTTTATGTTAATATGAGCATGAATAAATCTTTTAATTTATTTTATTTTTACAATCTCAACCTCATAGTAACTGTGAAAATTACAGCAGGAAGTCAAAACACCAAATGAAATGAACTAATAAAATAATTGATGAAATGTTTTTTGGTACTACATATAACAATCCTCACGCCTGCTGTTCTTGACACATGCAGTACAATAGTGCAATAAATCTGCTGCACCTCCTCAGAAATTTCAGATGTGTATTGCATTTTGAGACAGGATCCTGTCAACCAATTCCTCTTCCATTTCTACTAGTTTTGTAAACCAATGACTTGATCTCTTCTATAAGAAAAAATCTGGAGAATGAAGTACAGTGATCATGGTGGTCAAGGGATGGTACCTCTTCTCTCAATCCAATGATGAGGAAATGCAATGTCCATATGATTGTGCATGGCAACATTGAAGTGGGCAAGTGCACTGTTATGTTGCAGTCATATCCTCTGTTGGATAAGAAAAGCTACTTCTTACAAAAGCTCTGGCAGTACATATCATAAGAAGAAATAAATTGCAAGTACAGTCAATTTTCATTATTTGTGGTAGATACGTTTTGTAAATTCTTCACGAATAGTGAACCATTGTGCCTATGGAAAATATAAAGTTAGGTTCCTGCGAACCTTTCTTCCCAACATTTTCATATTTGGTTTATGTGTTTTTCTGTTTAAAGACACCTTATTTAATATGTATTACATTATTTACAAATAATTACAGTATATACAGTATAGTACTATATACAGTATTATAATTACAGTAATCTTTATTTAATTTTTTAAAACATTAATTCTATATAGTAAAGAAAATTGTATTTTTGATTGATAGTTTTTGATGTTGCAAGATGTTTGATGTGACAACTGACATATTGTCTTTCTTAACTGCATTGAAAAACTGCATCAGTCTTGTCTGCGTTGCTTTTTGACTCAGATCTTCTAAAATTAAGACTGCATTCAAGCATAGGGTCACATTCTTCTATGGGACCTGCAGACGATATCAACAGACCTTTGGCCTACCTATGGTCTGTGGAGTGAGGAAGGATAGATGATGAGAAATTTTCCAGCAAATCGATTCAGAGACTACACTTGGTAATAAACAGCTTCCTTTATTAGAAGAGAGAGTTTATATTGGTAACAGTGTTTTCGCTGCTTAGCAGGAGTCTGCGAATAAGCGTGAAAGCTCCGCAAATATCGATTTTGTGGTTACAAATAAATTTCCGCGAATAGTCGAATATGCGAATACAGAATCTGCAAATAATGAGAATTGACTGTAAGTTGAACTTACTTGTGATTCTTACAATGCATGTTTACCTGTTTGGTAGGCATGTTGAATATTTCAATGTCATGAATATTCAGTGTGCCTATATATGTTCTAAACATGTCTACTCATTTAAATAGTTAAAATAGGTCCTGCCTACCTATTTCAAGTATTCAAATGGGAAAGGCAAGATATCAGATTTTATTAGATTCCCTTGGATGATTCCAATCCAGATGTTGATAAGGATTCATTCCTGGTAACCAGATATGATAACAATATGTGAATTTTCACTCATGTGACTATTGAAAATATTATTATGAATGAAACAAGCTTCATCTATTAACAGTAAAAATTGTATTAAATTTGATTAAATAGCACAATGCTGGTCTGTTCCCTTTAATGACTTGAGGGTGTTTATGTTTCAGTTTTTATGATTTTCTTCTAAATTTCAGTGAAATTATAACAAAAAAAATGAACGATTAACATATAGTTTAGTTAATTTTAACAGAAATAACCATTATTTTCATATTATCTACAATATTTTTCAATATTATAGATATTAAGAAAATAATGTTTTCAGCAATTTATAGCTCATTTTATGAAAAATTCAATTATTTTTTTTTTTAATTTCAAAAATATCATTTATTAAATCACATAATTGGGATAAATGTGATAAATTAGTAAATAAAATCAACAGGATGTGATTAAAAAATATCCAAATTCTATTGAGCCATTCAAATACAAACAATATTTGTTTACACATAATTTAAAAAAATATTTTGGCAATTGAAAAAATTTAGGAACCACTGTCAGAAGAATATATTTTCAATGAATATACGCAAAAAAAACTGATTTGCAAAAGCTCGATTAATAAAATCAGGATTGAGTATTTTTAACTCTGTTTTTATCATTTTTTGTTTCACTTTCTTGATATTTATTGACATCAAACACACTCAACAGGTTAATTGCTCTGCTCTCTCCTCTGCTTTTCAACTTATGAAAACATCATCTAAATACCTGAAGTAACACTTGACATATGCTTAAATGATTTACGACTTTGCTTTCTAAGGAGAATCCCTATCATTGACCCCTATAGATACACTCTGTACTTGTTTATGGTACTTATCTAGGAACATAAAATAGAATTCAAAACATAAATATTATCAATTTTCCAACAGCATTTCCTTCAGAGATATTTTCTAATAAAAAACTCTGTAAAAGACCAAACTTGTCAGGGATAGCTTTATGAATGGATAGAGCTCTCAAAATCTAAAATTTAAGATTTTGTTTATTAGAGTGCTATCTTATCACTGAAACATTTTTGTTAAATGATGTAGCCAAAAACATTTCAATTATTAGATGTTTTGACTTTGTAGTGCTGAATTTTATCTATATTTGAATCTTGAGCTATAAGCAGTTTTTTTATTATTTTTTCATTGCTTACCATTTCTATGTTTTGACCCTACAAATTTTTTATATTTTTGTTTAAAATATTTGTATTTTAATTGTAAGTAACATCTGTTTGTATCAGTCTACTTGACTTATTTGTGTTGCTTATAATTCCATACAGAAAACTAAAAATGTTGTTATGTGAAATAAATATTTGTTTCTGTATATTTCTGTGCATTTTTCTTTATTATTTATAATAATATTTTTTAAAAAACTAACATATTTTTATAAATCACACTTATATTCTTTAAACCTTATATTAATTCAGCATCAGATGGATGAACAAAGAAAACAAGAAATGAATGATTTTTGGTTGATTCAATATCAAAGATTAATGGATCGCAAACCTCAGCATATTGAAGAATTGGTAAGTATTTTTAAATCAGAATTTTATTATTATTTTTAAATAAATGTTTTTAAATTGTCATGTAAAAATTAAATTTTCTTACATTTGCAATTGAATTTTATGAAAATTTTTTTATAGTTTAAATATGAAGAATTGGTAAGTATTTTTAAATCAGAATTTTATTATTATTTTTAAATAAATGTTTAAATTGTCATGTAAAAATTAAATTTTGTTACATTTGCAATTGAATTTTATGAAAATTTTTTTATAGTTTAAGTAACTACATAGAAAATAGTAAAATTAGCATGCTGAATTTTAGTGTCCTTAACAAAAAAAATTATTTTAATTTCATTAAAATATTAAAGATTGTTAACCATTTCAACAAAATTATATTTTCCAAAGAAGTAAAATATTTTAATTGATTTTTGCTTAATTTTGATTAATTAATATTTTATATTGTTTAAAAGTAAAAATTGAAAATATGATTGGATTATTTTTTAGTAATATTGATTTATCATTATAATGTAATTCAATTTATATTTTCAATATATTTTTCAGAAGAAGCCATTTTTAATATTAAACTTCTGTCTGAGATGATAAATTGAAATTTTGAATAATTTATGATGATATAAAATAGAATGTTTTTAACAGAAAAATTCAGACTTAGAAGTAAATATAATATATTCAATTCTCATTCACTATGAGTTCCATTTATATGAATATGTACAAGTTAATTTTGTATTCTCTCTGCTTCTTTGTAAATTAATCAAATGGAAATATATGCAATTCATATATTTTATATTTGAATTTCTTCCATTTAGAAAACAACTAATAACAATAACTTTACAATTATACAAAATTGAATGGCATCAAAATTGTTAATTATATATCTATCAGTCTGTACTTTTTAATGGATTTAATGTTGTGAACTGTTAACACATTTTTCTAAATTTTTAATAATTAAAAATAGATCGATAATATTTCATTATTGAAAAGGAATAAAATAAACATGAATCAACACTGTATAAGTAATAATGTAATCAGCAATCAATACAATATAAATAAATCAAATAAAAGTCTAAAAACTACAGAACTCTGAACAGGTATTGATTGAAATAAGCATTTTTTAATAAATTAGAATTATTAAAAATTGTATTATATATATTCATATATAAGCCAAGAAATTTTTCCAAAAATAATTTTTTTGAAGAAAAAATTCAGATTGTACATAGGTAGTGAAAATTTTTTGCCAGATAATATGCAGATTCTTCTACATATAAAACTTACAATAGTGAAAATCATGAAATAAAATAATCATTGATTGAAAATAAATATATGCGATTAAATAATAAATCAGTAGTAGCATAAATAATTCGATAATTTTTATGAACTTCTATTATTGTAAGTCAAATCATTGCGTTGCTATGGCAATGGCGGTTCGTTTCTCTACACATGATAATGATAGTGACTATCTTAGGCTGAATTTCCTAATGCCCCTTATCTTGCTGTATAATTGAACATACATGCACAGGTATTTAGAGTTATATGTATAGATATTATATATAGATTAGATATGTCTTAATAGTCATGGCTGCAAATAATATGTGGTCATTAAGCCTAACCAAAAGATTAACATAAGTACCACATGGTCACTAAGCCTAATCAAAGTTTAATTTAAGTATATTAGGCTAAATAAAGTAATGTAAGCTATAATCAATAGAAAATTTGAGAAAGATTTAAAAAAAACCTTTTAATATGAAATCTGAAGTTCAATAATTTACCAAAATAATATACAGTACAATACTCGATATCCGTCATTAAAAGCAGTCTCATTGGGTTATAATAGTCACATACAACAATCACATGTCCATTATGAGCCAATGACACTGCTCAGTTACCAAAGATACGATCATAGTAATCCAATGATATCAGCTAGCTAACATGTCGTGGTTACTGTAACCCAATGAGGTGGTTCAAATAATGTTTATCTTCCATTTTTGATCTTTATCAAGTAATTTACACCAATTATAATTAAAAAAACGAATTTCTAATAATTAATACCTATCTTCAAATCTCCCTACTTAAATCCCCTAACAGGCAAAAGTTGTTTCATAAAAATCCATTCAGCCGTTCTTGTGTTATAAGTGTACACATTCATAAAAATCCATTCAGCCGTTCTCGTGTTATAAGTGTACATGCACGCTCAGGCATTTCAGATTTATAATATACTAGCATACTCGTGCTCGGCGTTGCTCGGGCAATTCATGGTGTGTTACTTAAGTTTCTCTTTCTCTTAAATTATAACGTTTTAGATGATCGTCAGGATTTTCTTCAATGAATTCTGAAAATATTTCCCATACAGATACGTTTTCTATTTTAAATATGTGTCTTTTCGAATGTTCACTTCTTTATCTTTCTTTCTCTATTAGAATTCTGTCGATTTGCTCGATCTTCTAATGTTTCATTTTCCCGAGTTAAACGCATTCGTTTAGCACCGGGAGTTAATTCACCTAAAGTGTTCTTTCTTTTTCGTAGCATTATGAAATTTATACAACTGTACGATATACAAAAACGTTATATCAAAACACGTGAAACAACAGTTATAATCTCGAACCAAGAATATCAAGAAATACGTGAATTAGTCTCAAATACAGATTCTTCTTCATAATAAAAACT
>AYEL01075994.1:0-57110 GCA_000484575.1 Olivierus martensii | reverse complement strand
TGGCTCCCAAACAATTTTCTTCTTCTTCAACTTCTCACCGGTCACGGTAACTTGGGAAGTTATCTTCATCGTTTTGGGAAGACGACCTCTTCCAGATGTAAGTGTGGGGAGGGTGAGAGTGACATCCCACACCTCCTATATGAATGTAACAGTCTTGCAGCAAGTAGACACCTTCTACAGCAGACTGTCGTTTCTCAGGGCCTGGAGTGGCCTTGTAGTCTGTACCACCTAATAAGAAACAGCCATGTTAATTATGAATTGATACAATTCTTAAAACTTATGTTAAAATAAGCTAAGACAGCTTATACGCGCTTACTTTTAATTTGTAACCAACCCAAACCTTTAATTATATTGTGTTGTTATCGCTCAGATATGTAGAAAAGGGACATTTGTAAGAAAAATAAAGTTTTTCATTTTCCCTGTAATGCCAAGCGGAACTGGGAAGGCTGATCCCCGCAAGGCGATGATGACCTTATAAATGAAAAAAAAATGTGGGAAAAGCTTGCTTTTACCCCGCCAACCACCCAGGCGCCGGTCCCACCCACTGGCGCCCATGTTGCCGGGAACCCAATTGTGGGATAAGCTTGCTTTTACCCCAGCCACCCACCCAGGCGCCGGACCCGCCCATGTGGCCGGGAACCCAATTGTGGGATAAGCTTGCTTTTACCACGATCACCAACCCAGGCATGGGTCCCGCCCTACCAGCGCTCATGTGGCCGGGAATCCAATTGTGATATAAGCTTGCTTTTACCCTGGCCACCCATCCAGGCGCCGGTCCCACCCCGCCGGCGACCATGTGGCCGGGAACCCAATTGTAAGATAAGCTTGCTTTTAACCCAGCTACCCACCCAGGCGCCGGTCAAGCCCCATCGGCGCCCATATAGCCGGGAACCCAAGTGTGGGATAAGCTTGCTTTTACCCCAGCCACCCACCCAGGCGCCGGTCCCACCCCACCGGCGCCTATATGTCCGGGAACCCAATTGTGGCATAAGCTTGCTTTTACCCCAGCCACCCACCCAGGCGCCGGTCCCACCCCACCGGCGCCTATATGTCCGGGAACCCAATTGTGGCATAAGCTTGCTTTTACCCCGGCCACCCACCCAGGCGCCGGTCCCACCCCACCGACGCCCATGTTGCCGGGAACCCAATTGTGGGAAAAGCTTGCTTTTACCCCAGCCACCCACCCAGGCGCCAGTCCCGCCCCACCGGCGCCCATATGGCCGAGAACCCAATTGAGGGATAAGCTTGCTTTTACCCCTGCCACCCACCCAGGCGCCGGTCCCGCCCATGTATCTCTCTATCTGTAATGTGGTCTCTTTCTTGGTCGTTTTTTATCCCTTGGTATCTAGTGATGTACTTTAGTTGTCCATCTGTTATTCTTATTATATGTCCAGCCCATGCTTATTTATCTTTTGGATTACTTACCTTATCCAAGTCAACAAACAAAAGTCATAGAAGTGCATATATATGCATTAAGTCTTTAATTACAACTACATATTATAAACTTTTATAATTTGTTGTTTTCTTGGTAATAAACAGCTAGTTAAGAACCTAATACTTATGTACCTGAAATTAGACTTGGGAATCTGTAGGTAACCCAACTTTCGTATTTTTCGATTTATGTTATGCTTCCCGGTCATACCTATAACATAATTACTGGATATTACTGTACACTTCAATAAGAATACCAAAATCTATAAAAATGTTAACTATTTAGTAAGAATGGATGAACGAAGTTTCGAATTTTTTTTTAAAGATCTACATAATTTATGCATACCTTTAAAAAGTCTTGAAACTTCATTCATCCACTTTACATAAATCATAAAAATTTCCCTCATGATGGAAAATGAAAAAAAAACGGTAGTGAGGTGTTAGAAAGTAAATGCAATTGCATTAAGTGAAATCATGAGAGTGAATTAAAAACCAGCTTGATAAAAATTCCAAACAACCTTAGGAAAAACTTTCACAACACGGTATATAGGCCACACTTTCAATTAGAAATATCGAATTTTCCTTTAGATAAAAAATTTTTATCTTATTAGTTGGAATTTTAATATTTATATGGATACTGTTTTGTCATTTTTATCTCCTAAAGTTTCCTTTTTCTTAATAACAATTTATTATTCTAAATTTATTTTTGTTCAAAGTTTTCTTGGAATGTATAAATTTTCTGTAATTCTAAACAGGTTTTTACTGATTGTGTCCGAAATTTAAATGTAAAAGAGAAAGTGGATAACAAGATGTATGTTCCTCTTATCCTTGCTACTGTAAGCGTATGAATCACTCTATACAAACAACGTAAGCATAACACATTGTATAATTTAAATACCTTTTTTAAACATCCATTTTTTTATTGAGAATATACGAATATTTATAAATAAATTTATTATTTTATTTGTTATCAATAACTGTTCTCGAGTATGGAAAAAGTAAATCTATGTTGTTTATAATGCAACATTGAATATTTATAAATAAATTTATTATTTTATTTGTTATCAATAACTGTTCTCGAGTATGGGACTAAATCTATGTTGTTTATAATGAAACATTTTTTAATTGATTATGTTTACAAATAGTTTTATGCAAATATTCTAATAATTTAAATAAAATGTGCATTTATTGTTTAAACAAATAATTTAAACAATAAATGTTCTCGATCAGGGTTGTCCAAATATAATGAAATCCGAGGGCCATAGCCGTGTTTACTATAATTATGAAGGGCCGCAATTTACAAAAAAGGGGAGGGACTTTGGTACTTGGTATTGTCTCAACAAACAGAATGTATAAATATTCTTTGGAAACAAATTTTATTTTACGTTTTTTTTTTTCTCACTTGTTACACAAATGCAACGAACTGGTGGTAAAATAAAAATTAAATTAAATTAAAACGTAAAATAAAATTTTTCACAACAACGGTCACACGATCACTGAAATGGTGTGAGTGTTAGAAACCAAAAAAAATGACTAAAATACAGTCACAATTCAAAACTTTAAACTGAAATAGCTAAAACTAAAATTGACGTGATTGAAAGTCTTATAAAAGTGTGATTTCATTGATAGTTTGTTGATCATTAAATAATTACTAATAATTAAGAAAAATTAATTAATTGAGTTAATATAATTCAATTTTATGATTCTTTTTATTAATCTCTTAATAAATTAATAAATAAAACATTAAAAAGTAATATTATATCACAAATCGTGAAAGCCTCGCGGGTCGCACAAAATGGCTTGGCGGGCCGCCTTTTGGACAGCCCTGTTCTAGATAAAATCATGATATGATCAATACATGAGATATCGCTTAGGCCTATTTATAAACTGCTGTTATATCTATTAATATTTTTAGAACAGAACTTTTAGATCTTCAGATGCATGGAATTGTATTGTATTGTACTGTAGGAAAAGGGGACTTTGTACTGCGACCATCAGTGATCTATTGTGCATCCTCAATAGGATCATCCCATAAGAAATCCTGTCTTAATCACTAAAGACAGTAGTTTCTTCAATGGGACTGTAAAAACATCTTCTGGGTGCAGAAAAATGCAACAATAGAAGATCATATCTTAACACTGAAAGAGCCACACATTCACACAAAATCCGAAGAGGAGTTTCATCTCCTCCCTGACATCTGAACAGGATCATCCCATAAGAAATCCTGTCTTAATCACTAAAGACAGTATTTTCTTCAATAGGACTGTAAAAAGATCTTCTGGGTGCAGAAAAATGCAACCATAGAAGATCATATCTTAACTCTGAAAGAGCCACACATTCAAACAAAATGCGAAGAGGAGTTTCTTCTCCTCCCTGACATCTACAATTGGAACTATCAACAATCCCAATTAGGTGAAGATGCTTTCTAAGATGGCAGTGCTCTGTAAGGAGTCCTGTGATAATCCGAACTTCGTTTTTTTGCAATGCAAGCAGCTCTTCAGTTCTTGTAAGGAGCCCTGTGATAATCCTAACTTCGTTTTTATGCAATGCAAGCAGCTCTTTAGTTTTCTGTAAGGAGCCCTGTGATAATCCGTTTTTATGCAATGCAAGCAGCTCTTTAGTTCTCTGTAAGAGCTTTTGCCTGCCTTTATCCAGGAGTATACCTGTAGTAAGTGAGGTTCTGAACTGTCAACCAGTCCCTGACAACCCGCCCAAATGCATCATATCTGATGTCAGGTTCAAATCTAATAAAGAGACGAAAGGTCCTTCCTTATCTAGCCCATCAGCTACATGGCATTTTCGAATTATAATGATCTGTAAATAATTAAATAGTGATTAAGAAACTTAAAAAATCATCAATTATAATAAAATATGAGTAATTATTGAATTATTTTCCTAATGGCTCAGAACATATTCGTAGTGAATTATTCTTTTGTAATATATGACACGAGTCCTCTCTCGTGGAGAAATATATTTAATTAAAAAATTTTAATTAAAGAGAACATTATAATTAATTCAAGAAATGCTCTATGTTCCGGTTTAGAGTAGTCATAACACTTCTATTCATCTTACATCAAATATATCTGACCAAAAAAAAAAAAGATGTTGAAGAGAATACAAAGGTGAAGTTGTTCTTTTTTTCTGAGTGGCATAAATTAACCTTCTTCTGTAATAACGGTTTCCTGTAACAAAAAAGGGTTAAATAGAAGCTTTGTATTATAACAAAGCAGAATCATTACAGTTTTATCTGTTGGCGATACTCCCATGCCGAACAATGTTGAGTCTGTTGTTTCCATTACCGATGTCGTTCTACTTTCTTCTCGATTTAAAATTTTATATGTATGATATGTAGAGAATATTATTGCATTAGACATTCCCTACATACATGCATACAAAATGGATGTAAATTAAATGTGCTTGTACCATATTTTTTTGTAATTAAATTTACAAATAAGCTATTCAAGGAAGTTTTCATCCGTTACTTACGAAGATTAATCGCAAATTGGAACAACTTTAACCTGGTATTTTATATATTATCTTACGCACAAGGTTAGTTATTGCAAGGATGTCTCTTTTGTTTCTTATTTTTAGACTCCAGTGACTTTGTCACCATTAAAAATTTAAATAAAAGACTTCTTAAAATAAAATATGGATATAGGGTATTTCAAAAGTCTGGAAGCAATAGAAAAAGCAAATAATAAAAATATTTTACTCTTACTTTTTTTTTTAATGTTCAATTAATGGTAGCTCTTGTTCATAAATCAGTTATCTCATCTTCTCTGAACGTTACTTATCAGGAAAATATTAATTTCAACATAATATTCATTCCAAATGTTTTCCTTCAGCTCTTGAATATTTTCTTTCTATTTACTTGCAGAAACCACATAGTAATTTTTTTTTAATTATTTAGATTGATTCTATGATTTTGTTCTCAAATTTTTTTCAATTTAATTTGGATGTCTTATTATTATGGAATTTTTCAATCGATTTTATGATAAGAATAGAATACTGCACGAAATCTTGTTGCTTCTTATAAATTTTTTTCTTTCAGGTTTTTAATAATATGTAATATAATGTTACATACGTCAGGGACTAGTTGGCAGCTCAGTATATCATCCATTGGAGATCTATTCCTGGATTAAGGCATACAAAAGCTCTTATTTTAGATCTTCTTTACAGAGAACTAAAGAGCTGCTTACATTGCATAAAAATCAAACTAGGATTATCACAGGATTCCTTACAAGGCACTATCATATTAGAAGGCCTCTTCACTTAATTGGGATTGCTGATAGTCACAATTATAGAAGATATCAGAGAGGAGATGAAACTCTTCTTGAGAAGAGTTCTCTGAATGTGTGGCACTTTCAGAGTTAAGATATGATCTTCTATGGTTGCATTTTTCTGTACCAGAAAATCTTTTTACAGTTCTATTGAAGAAAATACTGTCTTTAGTGATTAAGACAGGATTTCTTATGGGATGATCCTATTAGGGGTGCATAATAGACCATTGGTGGTTTTAGGCAGTTTAAAACCCCCCTTTCCTATATTCTAATGTTATATATGGAAATTTTTGCTGAATAATTGCAACACTCTTTGAAACTAAGGAGTTCATAACACCATAAATAAATTAATCACAAATAAAAATACATTAATACTCTTAGTAAGCAAAAGAATCAAAATAAATGCAAAGAGCAATTAAATGCAAGAGACTCAAAGTCGTACTATCTCTCTATAAAAGAAAAAAATTGTTCTCTGAATGTGTGGCACTTTCAGAGTTAAGATATGATCTTCTATGGTTGCATTTTTTCTGCACCAGAAAATCGTTTTACAGTTCTATTGAAGAAAATACCGTCTTTAGTGATTAAGACAGGATTTCTTATGGGATGATCCTATTAGGGGTGCATAATAGACCATTGGTGGTTTTAGGCAGTTTAAAACCCCCCTTTCCTATATTCTAATGTTATATATGGAAATTTTTGCTGAATAATTGCAACACTCTTTGAAACTAAGGAGTTCATAACACCATAAATAAATTAATCACAAATAAAAATACATTAATACTCTTAGTAAGCAAAAGAATCAAAATAAATGCAAGAGACTCAAAGTCGTACTATCTCTTTATAAAAGAAAAAAAAATCTATTATTAGAATATTTGCTGAAGAAGAAGAAAATATTTAAGTAATATTTTTTTGTATTTTTCCAACTTAATTTTTTCATTATTTGCGAAACAATAAAATTATGTTAGAGTTTATAATGCGGATGTGCTTGACCTTTGTTTATAAATGAGGAAAAAGGCGTAAACGACAAAAAGGTACACGCTGGAATGTGCATTGACGTATTCTTTTCAGAAAATTATTTAAATTACGGTCAATGTCTTGGCTTTCTATTAAGATTTTTCTTTCTGTTGAAAAGCGTGATTAATGAATACATACCACCGTAACTCTTATTTTTCAGTATATACCGAGGAAATTTTTATTTCTAGGAAATTTTACCTAAGCCAGTTTTATTCGTGGAAATTTCCTGAAGAAGAAATTAAGCATTTAGGTTAATCTGACTCAAATTTTTAAGGATAGGAACAGGAAATTAAAAAAAAAAAATCCATATAAATTAGTATACAGTATCACTATAAGCATGAAGACCCCTGCGTATTGCGTATAAATTTTTTTGTCAAAAAATTATTCAGTCTTATGCAATAAAATTATTTATATATAATTTTCTTTTCTTAACCTATTTCGAAATATATTTTCTACCAAGTAATGACCAGAAATGTGTTAAAAATTCATACCAGTTTTTAAAATTCATATTATTTCGTGCAGAACCGAACGATTAAAAATTCAAATTTATAGTCATAAACTCATTTAAACATTAATATTAATAAAACGAACATCTGCAGAATTATTATTGTTTATTAAATACTGACAAATTTCCAAAATCTTCTTTTAAGTAATTACTGGGAAGATGTAACTTGTATTTTTGACAAGGGTGTAACTTTTTGATGAATCTTTTAATGGCGATAATTTACATAACAGCGAATGGTCCATCACATTTTGTCTTTTTGCCAAAAAAAAAAGAAATATTAGAAATCTTCTTTCTAGTCAAAGGCATCTTGAGCAAGGACGTGTTTACATGATATTTTAGCCATCTTTCGTATATCTGCTTCGCCCTTTTCTGAATAAAATTATAATAAGAATTCTAAGAAAATTGTCTTATAACGATTTTCCTTACACGTAACACTTATATTAATTCATTACGTGTGGGTAAACAAACATAAATTTCTAGATTAACTTTATGTAAATAATGTATACAAACTCTTGTTTTGACCTTGTAAAATCTTTATTTTATAAATCTTTAATATCCCAGATAATATAATTATTTTAATAATTATTATTGAAAAATTTTCACGGATGAAGGAAACTATATAGAGAACTGAAGAGACGATTTATATTCACAAGAAATAAAATCTTAGATTAAAGTTTAAAAAAACTAAAATATTATTTTATTAATAATTATAAATTATAATTTCTTAATAACAGACTTCTTATTTTTAATTTTTATAAATATTTACCTGTTGTCCACTACCTGATCCATATTTTATTTCATGAGAATGCAATCTTGCTTTATAATTATTATTTAATAATTTAATAACAGATCCACATGTAACTTTTGAATAATTTATGCCAGAATCTAAAAAAAGAGATAATTATTTCACTTTATATAATAGTTCAAATGAAAACAAGAAATTTGAAAAGAAGAATGGGAAATAAACTAGTAAAAGTGAAAGTTAATAATAGTAAACAAAAAATTTACTAATAAAATGAATTTAATGTTTTAGTACAATATTTTGCAGTAGTTGTGAACAATGATCATATAAAAATGATAACTTGTATAGCATATTGAAAAAGTTTGAGATAAGATTAGTGTTACAATTTTTAAACTGAAAAGAATGAATAAAATCAATTGAAATACAAGGAGGATGGTTAATATGTATTGAGATAACTGTATCATACAGAAATATTTAGATGGACTGATATTTAAAAAATAGTGTAGAGATATAGAAGATGCTGCTTAACCAGACTAAACTGATAGCATAATCATAATAATTGTTGCTTTTAATATGAAAAAGATCATTTGTGAAAACTGTAACCAGAAAAAGAAATCAATGAGAAAGTACTTTTGAATCCTGATATATTTTTGTGCAAGATTTTATACATTTAAATCAAAGTATTTAAAGCAGAAACTTATTTTATTACATAAAATATTTTCAATCTAAGAGATCATCTTCAGTATATTTTTATATTACTACAGGTAGCAATGATATTCTAAAAATGAGCAATAATGTGATATTTTACTAAAATGGTATTCATTTATTTCAAAGTACAAATGTTTATTTTACCTGATTTCTTTATTTAAAATAAAACTTGTGAAAAAAATTTCTTTGTTTATTAGCAGAATATGACAGCAAAAGATAACAAAAAAGAAAACTTCTTAAAAATTTCTCATTGGTTCATTAACTTCGCTTATTAATTCTATCTGTCACTAATTTACTGATTCAATAAAGTTGCAATGCTTAATTGCAAATCGGACTAATTACTGATTCAATAAAGTTGCAATGCTTAATTGAAATCGGCCTATTCACTCAATTCTCAATTTACTGATTCAATAAAGTTGCAATGCTTAATTGCAAATCGGATTAGCTTTAGTTCTATCTGGAACTAATTTACTGATTCAATAAAGTTGCAATGCTTCATTGCAAATCAGATTAGCTACTCAATTCTCGACTCAGAATTGGCGGCCAGGCAGCGCTCAACTTCCGGTTTCGATTTGGCAGTTGGTTTGATAATGGTATGAGATGCAATTCCTGGTAAGTTATTAATTTAGATGATGAACAACAATGTAAAATATGAAAATAAATATTTCTTAAACAGTTAGTGTTAAGTTAGTATTGTGGTTATTCATCATGAGGTTAGCTAATGACTGGAATCTCACAAGGCAAGAACCAATTACCATATTTTCCATATAGTTAATACTTCGAATAGTGCAAGAAATTCGTGGAACCAATTATTCGCATTAATCAAGGTCTACCTGTATTTAAATTATGCATCATTTTGAAGATATTTTCAGGATGATTATATAAATAGATACTACAGGTAGCAATGATATTCTAAAAATGAGCAATAATGTGATATTTTACTAAAATGGCATTTATTTATTTCAAAGTACAAATAGTTCCTGGTTTAGAAGTTTTTCAAATATAAAATATGAAAAAAAAAAAAAAGAATATATGAACTGCATAGTTAATTGCAATAAATAAATTCTAAACATTTATAAAAAGGCATTTAAACCCATATAATTATACAATACAATATACAATTGATTTTATAGGAGAAACTCCATTATATGTTCCAAAATTGGAAAATTCAAAATGACAGCTGAGAAGTGGAAGTAATGCATCATCTGGTTTTATTGGCATATTATGTAAATAATTTTTATTTCCACATTGTTCCTAAGATATTAGTTCATCTGCATTAAAGCTCATTTTGGCAATAATAATGAAGAATAACAATTATTTAACATTAATATGACAAATAATTTCTTTATTATTATAATTTGTTTGATTTCACAAGCTATATTTTAATTTATTTAAATAAATAAATCATTGTTTAATCCTATATTATTGATTTTTTTTTACCTTTACTTAATTTTATTGTGGTCAAATGTACTGATGAGAACATAACTCCAGATTTTAACATTATGTCTATGGGAAATTGATTCTTGATTTACAAATTCTTATTTAATGAGCTTGTTTCAGGAATGAATTAATTTGTAAAACTGGGAACTACCCATATAGCAATTTTAATTAGTATTAATAAAATTATTCTCCATCATTGTTTTTGCTTTCTATATCAATTTCCATTAGTCAAAAATATCTTTCATTGGTGATAAATAAAATGCTGAATCATTGAGTAAAGTATATATAAATGATCCTATATTAGTGCAAGATGTGAAGCTTAAATTGTGCATTTTGAAGGTAATCATTTTAATCTCAAAATATATTATATTTTCAAGAGAATCAAATAAACAAGTACTATGGAACCATGGGTGTAAGAACATTTAGCACTGAAGTATCTTATTATATTCTTTTGTTAACATGGAGAATTTATAAAGCCCCAGCATACAATAACAATTGTTCCAGGTCTCAAAAATTTTCAAGCCAATCCTGTTTTCAAGTATTATAAGTATGCTCTATTATCAATCATAACAATTTATAAATATTAAATAATAATAATAATAAGTGATGATTTGAACTTTATCTATATAAAGTTCAAATCATCACTTTTGAAGATACATTATTATTATAAAACAAGATATGAATCTATTTAAAAAGGATGTACTTGGTGAAATTGCAAGTAATTTTGTTTCCCTTAATGTGCCTCAGAAATCAACTAGACTTCACAAATTATTTTATATTAATTTTACTTGTTCAGTTAAGACATCGAGATCATTCAGAAATACAGCAGCTGGGACTGCGAATTGTTAAAAATATATCTTTCTTCTGCTAATATAATTTGTAGGGGATTACCTGATTTTAAGGTGACAATAAAGTAAAGTATAAAGTATAATACTTGTGAAATCAGTTTTAGGAGTTATCATTAAAAATGCAGATATATTAGAAAATCCACTAAAAAATTCCTGATTATCTATGAACTAGGAATGCATTAGGAACATGGAAAATATCAGATACTTTAGCAAATATTACAAATTGCAAGTAGTTCCTGCCTTTATGAGTTAATTTGAATCAGGAAATTGCTTGTAAAGTAAGAACTCATAAACCAAGAATTAATAGACAATGTTAAAATCAGGAGTTCTGTTCTCAACAATTTAATATAACCACAAAAAAAATTAAGTAAAGGCCAAAAAAATCAATAGTTTATGATTAAATAATGATTTATCAATCCAAAGAAATAAAAATATAGCCTTTAAAATCAAGCAAATTATAATAATAAAATAAATTATGTCATATAAATGTTAAAAAATTTTTATTTTTCATTATTATTAACAAATAAGTAGATGATCTTTTATACAGATGAATTACTGTCTTAGGCAGAAACTAAAAATGGAAGTTATTTACATAATATGCCAGTAAAACTAGAGATTGCACTACTTTCACTTTTCAGTCACCCTTTTGATTTTTCCAATTATGTAACAGTGTTTTGCTACAAACTCATTCATACTATAATGTATAGTTACATATGTGGTTTGAAATGCCTTTTTATAAATGTTTAGCATTTATTTATTGCAATTAAGATTCATATTTTCATTTTTTTTTTAATTTTACATATAAAAAAACTCATAAACCTAGTAATTTACTAAGTGAGAACTCAAACCAAGAATTATCTGTATTAAAAAATTCTTTAACATGATGAAACTTATTAAAATAATTTATCATTAATAATAGAAAAAAAATTTAAATTTATCAATTTCCTTACCCTCTGGTGCATGTTTTTCCATTTGGGCCTTTAATAACCCAATGGCTATTAATATCTTCTTGAATATCTGTACCTGTTACAGACTAAAAAGGGAGTGAGTGAATATTTTAATCATATAAATCGATGTCATCTTTCAGATGTATAAACACGCCTACCAAATTTTGTTTATCTAACACAAGTCTTTCTTGGTGTTGGGATTTTTTTTTCCGTCAGTGTATTTGATATACACTCTGTTGCAAAAAATGATACACTCCTAAAAAATAGAGGGAGAATTAAGTAAGTTTGTATATAAATGCCTTTCAGCTAGATATACAAATGATAAAAATTAGCACAATATAGTAAATTAAAAAATTAGCACAAGACTTATAGTAAATTAAAAAATTAGCACAAGACTGCAGAAATTACTGCAATAAAAGTAATTTCTGCAGTCTTGTGCTAATTTTTTAATTTACTATTTTACAGTAGTGCAGAAACAAAGACATGCAAAGAAAGATAAAAAGTTCATTGCCAATAAACATTCACCCTTAATTATCTTCTTTTATACTGCATTTATCCTATATACTTAGAAATCACAGAAAAAAGCACTTTATGCAGTTGGTTTTAAGTTGAAAACAATTTATTCGTAATACTTTCGATTATTACACTATCTTCTTAGATGGAAGATGGTTAGTGTAATAACCGAAAGTAATACAAATAAATTGTTTTCAACTTAAAACCAACTGCGTAAAGTGCTTTGTTCTATGATTTCTAAACATTCACCCTTCTCATGAGTTAAATAATGCTTTTAATATTAAATAATTAATTTAATTATCAGTAGTAATTACTATAAAAGTATTCTTCTATTCACTTCTCATGAGCTCTTGAAATGTAAGCATTTGGAGTTTCAAGAGCTCATGAGAAAGAGGAATCTGAGGTCAATATAAGAAATGGCATTACAAAAAGTACAGATATCTAACTGATTTTACTGCTTCATTACATTAAGCAATCTGTGAAGATGTCTCTACAATGTATCCATTAATAATATGACCAATTGAGAGAAGCTGCTTCATATGTTTACAGCAAATCTGCAATATACCTGAATCATTTTTGTTTTGCAACAAAGTGTATTTAATATTATTTTCCAATATGAAATATGGAAATATTAAAAGATATTGACAATTTAAGTTTATAATTTAATTAAAAATGTGTAAAATTTGGAATACGGGAAGTCCTCAAATTACAACAATCTGTATTTATGATAGTTGCTGATAATGCTTTTATAATAATGGTGGCCAATCAATTGTCTAGTAATCATCAGGACAGAAGCATTCAATGTTTTTATCATAAAATATTCATATTTAATCCTGTCTCTCATACCTCCAGAATTTCTCAGATATCCAGATTCAGCCCATTCAACTCCATCTTTCATCTGATTGCTCGTTGTTACCATATATACGAGCAATCTGTGATAAATATTGGTGTACAACTGATTAGTATCTAATAAGAAGGAAAGTTATGTATAATACAAAAGTAAAAGGTAGTGGCCAAATTACTCTTCAATGCCTTTTTTTAATAAAAATTATTTTGCTTCAATTTAAAAATATTTCCTGAAATGTCTGCAATGAAAGTATATATAATAAATCAATTAGCACTTATCCAAATTCGATCCTGGGCCAGTCTGGGATGGAATTTGGATTCTACAGCTTGAAAATTTTTTTTTGATGGATCCAGCCTGGATGTTCATCCACCTACGATAAAGTCCTGCTGACTCCACCATATATGCCACAGAAGTGGATAAATTTGTAATTGGGTCTGGAATGAAATTCATTATGTAGTAATTAGTTAATGATTGGGAAGTGGCATTAAAAAAATAATTGTTTATTTTTACTAGAAAGTAGCTGAATCCCATAGGATATTTTTGATAGTGGCCACTTTAGGAGCCCTCTACAGGCTAACACCCTTAGTGAGATCAAGCAAAAGATGAAGGAAGGTTCAACAGCCTGCTAGACCTGGATCTCTTCTGAAAAACTAGATATATGTGGAAATGAACACATATTCTTCAAGGTGGTAAATAACTACTTTTCTGCAGCCATCTTTGGCTGAGGTTAGAAACTTGAATATATAAAAATAAATATTCCATCTTTGTTTTTACATGATTTTTTTAATATATATTTGCTTGCATTTTTATATTCAAACTTCAAAAACAAAAGTCAATTAAGATTTGATTTTCTAAGTCAATGGTCCCTAAGTTGAACCAAAATAAATAACATTGTTTCTTTCCTTAACTTTGGCATAACTAATACATACAGTGTTTTCCTCCTCTTAATTTTTCACATCCTCTAATTCTTATCAAACAATAATCTATAAAAATATTAACATTTTACTCCTGGTAATATATCTTGCATATTACAAAAAAAATTCAAATATGTTGAAAATGCATTCTGTAGTCATTCAAATATTGCTGAAGATGGTGTATTTTGAAAATGTTATGATTAATAAAATACATTTATAAGTTAAAATTGCTATTAAATGCTGTAGTTTATTGAATTTTGAAGTAATTTGATTATAAGCAGAGTTAATTAAATAACAATTTTACATATACTCATTTTTCCCTTTTGATACTCAGAATGATCTGTCTATATGAAATCTGCTAAACTGGCTTCAGGTTATGCCATATCTAAATTTTTATACCTTAAACATAAAGTATAAAAATCATTTTATTTTCTTAATAACTCTCCAACAATCTATTGCAAACAATTTTTCTTTTCAAGTCTAATTTTTAAAAAATTTTTTTATATAAAATCAAAAATCTTGAATTGAAATTCAGAGTTAACATTCAAATTTCCTCCTGCCCTTCATCTATAAGTTCTTTGTTAATGAGAGAGATTGTAAGCATATCATGAATGTTCTGTCATCTATTTTATCACTCTCCAAAACAACCTACTATTCAATACATCAATGCCATGATGAAGCAGTTATGTTCTCCTATAGAAGAGCACATCAATAGTGTTTAAGACGCTTCTCTTTTTCTTTTACTGAAAAAGAAATGAAGAAGTTTAATTGACTATTTTTCCATTTGAAATGAAGCAAAAATAATCATATCCAACATCATTATGAAAATAATCTGCATCAGATTGATATTATTAGTAATGATAGATTATGACAGAAGAATGTTCTTCAATATCTTATGAAGAAGTGATAGAAATTTGGCAATTACCAACCACTTTTAATTCTCATACTGTCAATTCTTCAGATTTCATTATCATTACATATATCTATACATCCTTCATATTGATTCAATGCCACTTCATATGGTTTCCTTATCTAATATCCAACCATAACAAAATAAACATCCTATTCCCATTAATATATTTAACTTGTTATTTTACTTTATATCTTTTTGGTTTCATTTACTTCATTTCTTATTTTTATCTTAGCCCTGTTCTAATAAATTCTCTTGCCCTTCTTGTTGCTTGCTTCACCTGAGGTTCAATTCATACTCAATAATGTACTTAAATATGCTTTGTATGTCCTAAAAATGAAAGTATTTGTGTTGCCTATTATTATTATTATTATTATTATTATAAGAATTTCTTTTTATACAATTAATATCAATGTCTGTTGTGTTGGAAAATTTACATATTAAAAAAATAAATAATATTAATTAGAGAGTTCTTATTTACAGTCTATACTGTTTTGATTATTTACCCAGAGTTTTCTTATTACTAGAAGGTAAATTATTAATCTAAGGTTTCCATATTTTATCTACATAGATTAAAATTTTAGAAGGTAAACTATTAATCTAAAAGCTCGATATTTTACTTTCTTAGATTAATAGTTAAGAAAGTAAACTATTAATCTAATATTTCGATATTTTACCTAAAAAATATCGAAAAACATTAAAATTACATTAAAATTTTAGAAGGTAAACTAGTCGATATTTTACTTTCTTAAACTATAATCTTAAATTAACAGTTTAAGAGAGTAAAATATGAATAATGCTACTGGTCACTGAAAATATTTAGAAGAAAGACTAGATATTCATTTATGGTCCTTATCTTGATGTATAAGTCATGCTTAAACTACTCTATAATAAAAAATATCTACATTTTTTGTGTCAAAAGTTGTTAAAATTCTTATATGGTTCAATAATCAGCAATTCGGTTTTAAAACCGGTTTATTAGATATTTTCTTTGTAAATCATCATCATCATAACACGATAACATTCACGTAATCTTTCGATGATAACATTAAAATTGTAAGAAAGATACATCCTTAAACTCGTAAAATTCTGGAAAAATTATATCAAATTATCTCAATATATGGAAGAGTATTCTATGGTGCAATGCAAAGCAAATTTTTAAAACCTCATCATACTTAAAGGATTAAGTGTGACTTAAACTCGTAAAATTCTGGAAAAATTATATCAAATTATCTCAATATATGGAAGAGTATGGTGCAATGCAAAGCAAATTTTTAAAACATCATCATACTTAAAGGATTAAGTGTGTTGAGATTGCTTTGTATTTAAATAACCTCATCACACTTAATCCTTTAAGTATATGCCTACACAGTAATACAAAATTAATCTTTTCCAGTTTAAATATTATCTTTAACACCTACCACTATCAATCAAGCATCGAGTAGTTGTACCATTGCGCAATGTTTACATACATTCGATGGTGCGTTACGTTTATGTTAACTTCAGAAAATCTTCAAACAGAAGCCAAATAATGAACTAAACACATAATCTAGGCAATTTGCCATTATTTTTAAACGAAAACATTTAAATATTTTTTTAAGATTTCAAGTGTTTTCTGCAGGACGTAGCATTTTTCAAGTGGGCAAAACAGAATACACCTGCAGTAGCAATATGCAGTCGTTGGCCTTGAGTTATCCGAAAGTAACAATACGCCTTAGATATACATTAACTATTTAGTTGACGTTAATGATCTGTTATTACGACTTCAAAAGTTCTTTTAGTGTAAAATTTGTCATAAATTTAACCAGGATTATGTCAAAAAATTTCAAGAAAATCTTTTCATCTTAAACAGATCTACAGTCTGTCCAAAATTTTATTGTGGCTAGGATTAAATATGCTACAGTATCTGTAAGATATGCTGTATATTAATCCACATGTTTTCACATCTGTTAAATAATTATAAATTATTTATCATGAATAAATTTGAGCCGTAACTCATATGCATAATTACGAGCATAATCACCAACCTATGTTAGATTTTATTGCAGCATTAATGGTTTTTATGTAATTTTTTCCTTTCAGTACTATGCCGAAAGCATGAAACATTACGTAAGTTTTGGGTTGTTTCCTTAAAATTTTAATCCTCCTATAACATCTGGCGTTACGTGCTGTGTTAAAAAATAATTTTAATTAATTAAAATATTAAATCAGTGTTTATAAAAAAAAGCAAAAATTATTAAACACCCGAGAGTTTTCAAAAAAAAAGTCCATAATTTCCGATTTTCTGACATAAAATTTTGCAACGAATCGCGTAAATTATTAAAATTCTAAACATATTATCGGCATTGTGATCGTAATTTCTCTTAAGAACTAGTTATAAAACTTCAGAGCGTATGTCGAAACTCTTTTTTTAAAAAAATTCTTGAAATATTTTATCCATTAATAACGAAAATTTCCTACGAAATAAATTTGAATTACAAAACTTTTTAACTAGAAAAATTAATGAAAAATATCCGTGTATGAATGAAGCTATTGCAAAATCGTTCATTAATTAAAAACATCCTATAAATCGAATCGTTTAGAAAAGTAAAAGTTTTAAACTAGTAACCATGATCTTGACCCAAATGTAGAGAAAGTAATGATTTCGTATGAGGTGTTTTTTTTTTTTTGGTACACCTGCTGTTGGTCACTTTTCTTCTTCTAAACAATCGTCACTGCTTAATGACGTGTCCGTATACGGCGACGCCATATGGACCTCCTACACGCTACTTATATATTAGGTGTAGTGGGTTGTTGGCAGAATATAGCAGATTGATCCACTTGTCTCAACGTATACAGTACAATGGTATGTAGTTTAAAAATTTTTTAAATTTTTTTTTCACCTGTTAAAAATGTCGTTAAAAATTAATATAAAATATAATCGAGTTAAATTGTTTTCCTTATAACTTTTTTCTTTATTGTATAAAATATTTCGATTTTATGTTCGTTTTAAATTGGCTCTTAAGTGAAGTTTATAAAATATTTTAATCAACAAAAAAATTATCGACTGTAAGAGATTTTTTCTTTAAATTTTTCAGGCCGTTTTGTTGTTGTTATTGTTAGTTGCCTTTGCTGCAGCTGATATCGAAGAGAAACCTATACAGTATCAAACTATGAGTGATAGTGGAACTTACGATTTCGGTTATGATACTGGTATACACGGAGCTCATTCTCTGAGGAGAGAAAGTAAAGACGAAAACGGTATTGTTAGAGGAAAATATTCTTATACGGATCCGAATGGTAAATTAAGAACGGTTGTATACGAAGCTGGACCGTTTGGTTTTCGTGCCAAAGGTGATGTTGGTCCCGATGGGTTTCCCGAAAGTGAAGTAGGTGTTCCTGTAATAGTTTTGGATAAGAATGGAACGATTATCAGCGATTCGAATGATTATGTGGCTGATGCATCGTCGCATCCGAATAGAGAAACAAAGGGTTATGTCTATGATCCTTCTTCGCATCCTTCTGTGCATAACAGGCTTTTTATTCCTAATCCACCTCCTTCACCTCCAGTAGCTCCTCCTGTAGTTCATGTTGTTCATGATGAAACCGTACATCCTAGTAGTAGATCGAAAGGCTATGTTCATAATGTTGTATCACCTCCGGTAGCTCCTCCTTCACCTCCGATTTCACGTCCCTTACCTCCAGTTGCTCCCCCTGTGATACGCGTTCCGGATGCTTCTTCGCATCCTAATAGTAAATCAAAAGGCTACGTTCATAATCTTCCTTCACCTCCAGTGGTGAAACCTCCTCCACGTCCAGTAGCACTTCCAGTGGTGAAACCTCCTCCACGTCCAGTAGCACCTCCCGTAGTTCGCATCCCAGATGCTTCTTCGCATCCGAACAGCAGATCTAAAGGTTACGTACATAATGTACCTTCACCACCAATCCGCCCAGCTCCTCCTATTACTCATGTGCACGAAGCTTCTTCCCATCCAAACAGTCGTTCAAAAGGTTACGTTCACGATACATCTCAACAAAGCATTCACGTTCATAGCAGTTTCGTGCATCGAAAGCCCGAACGACCCCATGTACACGAATCATCATCTCATCCATACGTGCCACCCATTCAATCAAGAAAAGTCGTGTCACCTCCTAGATCACAAATCATTTCTGTATCTCGCTCTTCGAGTGTTTCTATAACAAGAGCTTCGGACAGAACCAAAGGTTACGTAAATTCTAGACCACAAGCAACAATAAACAGACCAGTCAGTAGACCGACATACACCAAAGGTTATGTCAGCAATTCTAGATCTCAAGCCACAGTTCAGAGACCAGTCAGTAGACCAACTTACACCAAATCACGCCCATCACCACCCGTTCACGTTCATAGTGCTTCTTCACATCGAGTAGTACCTCCTGTTGTCCATGTACACGATTCTTCTTCCCATCCAAACAGTCGTTCCAAAGGTTACGTTCATGATCCTTCGATACCCATTCCTAGTTCTCATTTTCACGTTGGAGAAAGCAGAATTCATACTTCAAAAGTGTCTCCAAGATCCGGTAATAACGATAACGTTCCTTATATGTCAGCAGAAGAATATATTGCACGTTATAGGTCTGGAAGGAATGCAAAATCCTGAACAAAAATAATAAAATTTCAATCAGAAATAATAATAATACAGAACCAGAAAGAACTATTTTTCATTTTACAAACGAAACAAGTAGAAGGAAGAATCATAGAATATTTGATAGATAACAGTTTTGTAGTTTATTATTATTATTAAATATAAATTAGTCCTTTTGATATTGGGTATCAAATTTGTATAATAAATGTACAGGATTGGTGTAATAAAGGCAAATTTTTTTTATAATTATCGTCGTTATTGACTAAAATAAAATCACTATTTATCAAAAAAGTAAATTAGATCTGTCACATCTCTTTATGTTAAAAAGAAAAGAGACGGGTAGACAATCAGACGGATACAAATCCCACTCAAGATCACCCACTAAATTTTTAAAACTAGTTTAATTGCAAATGATTCAAAATTCAAACGTGAGAATGTACTAAAGTGAATGATCGCTGTCGTGAGTTCTCCATTATCGCCATTTTATTTTTATTTTTCGGCTAAAAGAACCAGATTTTTATAAGCTCTTGCTTAAATTAACATAACTATCATTCAAATTTAAATTTTTTTTTATGTATTTAAATAATTATTTAGAAAATTATTAACATTTATAAACACCCTCTCTATATATAGAGATATTAATGAATATGAGGAGCATTTTTTGATAAGTATTTTATTAAGATATCGGCATTTTAATGTGTATATTTTAGTATATCTCTTATAATGTACCATTTCAAAGTTATTCGTGGAAAAATAAATCATTTTTCTTCGTTTAAATCAAAGATTTCCATTGTTTGTGGGTGCAATGTCCAGTTTTGTCCGTTAAGTGAAGTGGTTTCCCTTTAAACGTCATCTCCACCCCAAATAACATTGTTGTCCACCTTGAAAGACGTCATGAACCTTGAACACCTTCAAAACGAAGACATAAATGGAATTTTCTCATTAACAATAATACTAGTTAGTAAACAAAAAAAAAAAATAAGATTCTGTTAAGTATGTATTTGGAAAGAAGAATGCAGGATATGCAACTGATTAATTTTTCCCAAGACGAACAGTTAATCCTTTTAGAAGGAAAAAATAATGAATAGAAGGATTAATACGTTTTCAAACCTTTCTAATTTATGAAAGTTTATTTATTTATTTTTTAAATTTTTTGTGTGTGATATTCTTTATCCAAGTTTCCTGCTCTCCTCTATAATTTTGTTAGGTGGACTACTCCATTATATTCTCTGCACGAATTCGTGTGAAGTGCAATTTTAATGAGATATTTGTGTAAATTCAGAATAATTTTTTTTTCTTCAATCCTTGGAAAGAGTAAATATAGTTAACGAAACCCTATTTCTTTCACACATTCTCAGAAAAGTAGATTTTAAAAATTATTTATAGAATATTTAAAACTAGGATTAAACTAATTCTATTTTTTTTTAAAAATTATTTAATTTTAAAATAAAATATTAAATTTATATTAAATTTAAATTTTTATATAAATATAAATTTTTATTTTTAAATTTTATATCAGATTTGTGCTAACTATTATAAAAATAAATAAAGCGATTTTAAATTTAATTAAAAATAATCAATAAATTAATTGCAAAAAAAAAAAATCATCTTTTTCTTTCTTTTCGTAGATTTTTTTGCAGCACAATTTTTGAGTTAAAATTTTTGGAAAATTTGGAAACATTCAATAAACGAATAAATTTGTTGTTTAATTTTAATATAAAAATTTTCATTAATTATGAGAAGTACTACTGAATGTGCACTGTAACACTTTATAAAATTATTTATATTATATCTGAATTTAAGTTTTGAATTTGAGGATTTTGAGGATAAAAACATTGTTTCACTATTCTGTATAATAGAATTTCATCTATATTTAAAAAATATCTATATATACAGGTAACCCTCTTATAAGACAGTTTCCCTCTAACACGATTAGAATATTGAGGACACCCTCATATAACACGGTATTTCTACAACAGGTTTTTATTTAACACATTAGAAAATTACGTTTGCTCTCCTACAACACAAAGTATTTTCATTAATTTTTGTAAATCCATACTATGGACACACAATTCGCATATAAAATGCAATCATTGGGAAATATTTTGCTAAAATTAGTCATAAATGCAATTTTTATAGTTTGTATTGTGAGAGGGACGATATGCAGTCGATTTCGATTTCGATTTGAAATCGAGTTAATTGTCGATCATTGAATATTTTATGTTCCAAACGTTCAGTTCCTGAATAAAAAGAAAGTTTTTTTTTTTTCTTCAATAGAGGAATGTTAAATAGTAAAAAAACTTTTATAAAATTTTTTTTGTATATGTATTACTAAACAATTGTTTTTTTAGCGGGTTAGATTATAGATTTTGTAAAGACAACGGAAAATATAGAAACATTAAATGCAAAAAAAAGTTCAGAAAGTAAAGTTGACAGTTAAAAAGAAAAAAAAAACGTTCTAGCTCTAACTGAACTGCGGTAACGAAGATATAATTATGAAATGAATGTTACATAGGCTGTATAATTTTTCTTTCTTCCTGTTTTTCGTATATATACAGTGGATTCCGCTTAATTGGGACACCGGTTAATTGGGTCAGCCGCGTAATTGGGCCAAAATGGCTTAGTCCCAACGTGTCCCAATTAAGCGGAATCCACTTTATATATTTTGTCTTACGTATATATTATTTCTTTCTTTATGTTTCGTGTTAATAATATCCTTAATAAAAATTAAATTTCTTATGTGAAATTAAAGAAAGATGATTGTTTTTAATTGGCTTTGGAACGTAATACCCTTTTTTATATTCGCTCTAGATCTCGTATAACACGGTTTCATACAACACGGCGTTTTTTACGAACCTATCTACCGTGTTATACGAGGATTACTTGTATACATCATATATACAAATATTTCCAGCATCTCCAATCAAATTTTTTTTATTTTCTATATTCACTTATAGATTTATATATTCCATATATGTGTATATAGAATATATACATCTATAAGTAAACATTTCCAGCATCCTTAAAAAATTTTAAGGATGCTGGAAATGTTTACGATGAATTAAAAAAAATTTTTTATGCATTTTTTTTTAATCTATAAAAAATACAGATTTTAGTTTCTGTAAATTCATATTGTCTATTATAGAATCAATATATTGTTCTAAATTTATAATTGAATACAGTACTGCATTTTGTCAACTTGTGCACAGTTTATTTACAAAATAAAATAAAAATCAGAATAAAAAAAAATTAATCAGATAATTAGGAGATATAAAAATTTCCAAACTTTATTTTAAATTCTAATGTGGCCAGTGTTCTAATGTGGCCAGTGTTCTAACAAAAAGTTTGTCAACTTGTGCACAGTTTATTTACAAAATAAAATAAAAATCAGAATAAAAAAAAAATTAATCAGATAATTAGATATAAAAATTTCCAAACTTTATTTTAAATTCTAATGGCCAGTGTTCTAATATATTAGAAGAAAAGGTCTAAAAAAAAAAAATTATTTTAGAAATTAAATTTGCTCAAATTTTTTTATTGTATAATAATTTACAAGATATAAATTTTTTGTAGATATGGAAAGATTTATTATTAAGTATAATCCATAAAATATTTTATGGATTATACTTTATAATAAATCTTTCCATGTTTGAATGTAAGGTGATGTTTATTGAATAAGGTATGGACTTATATACGATAAACCTATACTGTATTCTAAAATTGTGGTATAAAATTTTATGATGCGGAATTGTTTTCCTTCAATTTTAAATATAATAAGATAAATTGTATTAATATTTATGAAAAATTTAATATTTTTCATAAATCTTAATACAATTTTTGTATATTAATTTGATATTTTAATATCGAAAATATATACAGGGTGAAGAATAACTTCGTCGTAAAATTTTGTATACTGAAAGGGGACCTCGAAATGGTGTAAATGGCACCGTTTTCGAATTATAACTCTTTAAATCTAGCCAATCACCATCGAGTTCACAAAGCGTCACGATGCGTCGCGTTGCCAAGACGCGTCGGATTGCGTCGCTCGCTTTCTTATTACTCGGTAGTAAATAGGAGAGCGACGCAATGCGACACGTAGTGGCGCTTTGTATTCTCGATGGTGATTGGCTAGTTTTTAAGAGTTATAACTGGAAAATAACGCCATTTAGACCATATGTTCATTAGACGTTTTCAACTTGTTTCGAGATTCCCTATGAGCGCGCTAGTTTTTAAGAGTTATAACTGGAAAATAACGCCATTTAGACCATATGTTCATTAGACATTTTCGACTAGTTTCGAGATTCCCTATGAGCACACAAAATTTTACGACGTAGTTTTTCTTTACCCTGTATATTGCTACTCAAGTTTCCCAATGTTACCTGGGAATTTTTGGCATATATTTTCCATATATGTATAGAAAAATCATATCAACAGTTATGTCACCATGATATTATATATTGGTATATATTTCTGATACCATCTTGGTCTGTCAGTGTGTTGTCATATATTGATGACGCCATTCGTTGTTACGTTACAATGATGTCATATCGATGTCTCACGAGTCAGCTTTGAAATTTTGTAATCAATCCCAGAATCATTATTCCAAACATGATCTAGCATATTTAATGACGTCACGTTTTGAAACTCTGTGACCTATCCTAATTTTAAATCTTCCCAGTAGAAGGATCCAATAATATCCAATTTCGAAGAAAGAACTAAAGGATTAAGCACGTATTTTCGTCGCGACTCCAAAATGCCTCAACTCATATATATATATATATATATAGAGTATCCTGGATCAAAATCGCGCCAGGATACTCTATATATGCTAGGTTATAATCATAGTTAGATTATATGTTATTCTTATAATCTATACTAGCAAGGGTGGCCTGCGTTTCTCGGGAATTTCAGGTATATGAAACACTCATGTCATCAAGATGTCAGCACCCTTGCTATTAATAAAAAAAATTTAATTAGTTTACATCAATTTATAAATTTTTAAAATTTAAATGCCTCAACTCATATATATATATATATATATATATAGAGTATCCCGGATCAAAATCGCGCCAGGATACTCTATATATGCTAGGTCATAATCGTAGTTAGATTATATGTTATTCTTATATTCTATACTAGCAAGGGTGGCCTACGTTGCTCGGGAATTTCAGGTATATGAAACACTCATGTCATCAAGATGTCAGCACCCTTGCTATTAATAAAAAAAAATTTAATTTGTTTACGTCAATTTATAAATTTTTAAAATTAAAAAAATTCATTAATTTTAAAAAATCTTATAAATTTATTAGCGTGAATTAAGATGCCAAATCATACAGAAGTTATTTTTTGACCGAGGCCATTTTTAGAATCAAACAAAAGCTAGCCAACACCCTTGGTTGAGCTGGAAGTTAGAGGAATGCTGATCAATTCACCAGTCACAAACTCCATAGATTTATATACCGACTTTTTGAATAAGTTTGCAATAAACCATGCAGAAGAATCATTTGCCCATAAAATTGATTTATTATAAGGCGACGTACGATAACGTCATCCTCAGATTTATATACCGACTTTTTGAATAAGTTTGCAATAAACCATGCAGAAGAATCATTTGCGCATAAAATTGATTTATTATAAGGCGACGTACGATAACGTCACCCATTGCTACGTCATCCCGATGTCGCAAATTCATAACTTTTGTGACATTTTTACTTCACAATGACACTATAAAATTCATTATAACATTTTTAATCTATTGGCTTTATGTGTCCAATTTCACCATTGATTTAACTAGCGTATAATGTCGGGATGACGTCACCGCAACGTACAATTTGGCTTCATTGTGACGTCACATGTAACATTTTTAATCTATTGGCTTTATGTGTCCAATTTCACCATTGATTTAACTAGCGTATTATGTCGCGATGACGTCACCGCAACGTACGATTTTGCTTCATTGTGACGTCACATTATCGCGAAACCATTTTATGACATCATCAATTACGTTACTGATGCCGTCAGCCAATGCCTCTATGACGTCTTTCAGAATTCGAACATCGCTCTGAAGGATTAAAATGAAGGCATTTTCCTTGTCATTCTAAAATACTTTACCCTTGGAGCTATCTCGATCTAGGATAGCTTATGTTACTCCAGGGCTACGGGAAGTTTCTAGACCATGTTTGGTTCCGAAGGGTCAAACAATGTGGAAGTCTTTGGAAAACATACATACATATATGCATATACACAGACCTTTGATTGACGTCGATCGTGATGTCGTCACCGCGATATGACCTCAACAGGACATAATTTTATTATGTCATTGTGACGTCACATAACTATCGTTTTATGACGTCATCCATGTTATTCCTCAAAGACGTATCCATGTTATGTCTGTGACATCATCCAGAATTCGAAGGAAATTTCGAAGGACTTATATAATATTCTTTTTGTAAAACCAAAATGCCCCTCCCCTAGGGGCGTTTCTATTATAACCTTCTGGAGAGTCTAGGACCCCTACTTATATGTAAAATTTCAAATTCTTACCATGTCCTGAAGTACCTAAATAATTCCATGACACAAAAAAATATAAATATTCCGTTACCTATGCCATTTATAGATTTAGGCCTGTACAAGAGTATGATTATATATAAGTGCACTATATATCTCATAGTGCCATAGCAAGTCACTTTGTGAAATTTAATGCCGAGAGGTCAGAGATTGTACATAAGTATAAACTATAGTGAATAGATAAACAATCAGATATTCATTTTATAATGTGTAAATTTTGTTTAAATGCATATGCAATAATTATATAAATAAAATTTGCAGTTATTCTTTATTAAAATCTTTTAAATAATTATATTTCTTATATGACAGTTTTAAATACAGTATAAATAATTTTTTTTATGACACTAACTTATAATGCTTTTAAAATTAATAATCTATGTACCTTGGATAAAAAAAGGAACAATTATCCAAAATTTGAATGCTCTGCATCGCTTTTTATCTGAGATATTTTGGAGAAACCCGACACCACACAGATGGAAAAATTAATTACTTAGATCATTTTTATGAAACACAATACATCTAAAATCCTTTCAACTGATTGTAATGTTAGTTAGTTTGAGAAATCAATTAATGTTTCCAGTGGTCGCCATTTATAACAAAATCACTTAGCATCTTCAAAATTAAGAGTTATGTTGAACGTATTTCATATAATATTAAATTATCTTTTCAAAAATTGAATTCTGTGTGCATTTTTTGGATCTCAAGATATTTTGTGGATGGACAACATAAAATACTGTAAATATAGATAAATTTCTTAAAATGGTTATATAAAATTGTTTGATTTAAATAAACTTGCTTAAAGTACTCTAGGGATTCGAATCCCTAAAGTACTTTAAGAAAAATTGATGTAAGAGATGAAATAGCAATACTGTAATTGGTTGACTAGTTTGAACCAATCAACAGCACAATAGATTTCAAAATTGTATTTGAATCCAATTTTGAAGTCTGTTGTGTTCCTGATTGGTTCAAACTAGTCAACCAATTATAGTACTGCTATCCCATCTCTTACATCAACTTTTCTTGCATCCATCAGAGGATTGAATATCGAAGAGTTTATTTCGGTTAAAAAATTATATATTATATCTATAAAGTATATATATATAAATAGATTATACTTCATCTATCCACATACTCTGCAGCACAAAATAAAAAAAAATTATCTAAAATTCCTTCATTTTTATGCACATTGCATTGATGATACAGATGAACCTTCGAAAAAGAATTTCAAAATTCTGCCAAAGTTGAATGACTACATATATAAAAACAATGAACAAAAGCTAATCCTTGAATGCATACATGAATTTCGTATTATATTTATAATAAAATCCTTAATTATGCAATCAGATTGCATTCCAGGGCATTTCCTTTAATAAAAAAATCGAGTTCAATATACTAGCTGATAAATTATTATTGCGGTCTCTATATAGACAGGTAAATAATTCTTTTAGATAAGAGACAATTCAGTGTAGTTGGGTCATGGGGCCATTTTAGGAGAGAAATTATTTGAAAATAGAAATCCTAAAACAAAAATTCTATGCTTAAAACTCTCATAGGAAGAAATATAACTTAAGTAAAATCGGTCAAAAATCTTATAATACTGCTTGATTATTTATAATATAGTACATGCATTAAATAATAAGATAACTTACATCATAATAAAAAAAAACTGAACATTTTGTGTGGTGCCATCTGTTGTTAGATATAGTAAATATTTCTTTGTTTACTGTATCTATGAATATGAAAATAATAAATTAAATGTTATGTTTTAAATAATAAAATATAAATGCCAATAAATACTAAGAATAAATGACTTTATAAATAAATAAATAATTATTGATTTGCACAAATATATAATTTAAAATACATCAGAGGAATATTTAGAAGATAAATAATGATCATTTCAAGATGGCAACTTAGATGCATTAAAATACATTAAAACAAAAGTTAATCAATGAAATTATTCATTATTGTTTAAAATATGATGATTATTATTTTGTTGGTTTATTATTATATGCTTATTTTGTTGCTATTTTGTGATATTGTTGTTTTACGCATTATTGTAATGTGTTGAACAATTTTTACAAACTCGAATGAATTGTCATGACTAAGGATTAATTATAGAACAGCTACGAAAAGTAAGATAAAATTAGTGAATATAAAAAAGTAAATTAAGATAGTTTGAATACTTAAAAGTTAATATTAACAATGAAATGCTCGCTTAATCCTTAATTTCTATGGTCGGCCGGATGGCTGCGTGATAAAGCTGTAGCTTATCACCCTGGAAGATCCGGGTTCAAATCCGGTCCCATACCTCCAGTTTTTCAGGAGGGGCCAGGCCCGTTGAAGACCATCCTTCAATCATCCGGTTGACCCTATCGTGGGTGTTAGTCAGCCTGTTATGGGCTCTATAAATGGCCATCGCCAGATACAATATATCCCTCGTGAGATATGGCGACCTAACCAATGTTAATTTCGATGAAATTTATCTAGGTTCTCAAAATATTTTTATTACAGATAATTTCATATTTATATCGTTTCAAATTACGTTTCTTCGTAAAATATTATTAATAAATAGCGAAATATTTATTTTATTTAAATTTATTTCCATTATTTTTTTTAAATCACTTTTAATATTTTTTTCATTTCCAAGAATTTTTAAATTTACTACTCGTTTATTGTGTTCTTGGATAGAAAGAGTTCTTGCGATCCCTCCTGGTATAATATGGAGGGATCGCAAGACCAAAGAACCCAATCCAAAGAAGCATAAAAAGATACATCTTAACATGTATCTTTCTATGCTTCTTTGGGTTTGATATGCTATACAAATTGTTAAATAAAAATTATATAAAACTGATTTCATATTTTATATACATTAGTTCACATATAATTAATCATCATCATCAGCATTTCTTATTTCATCCACTGCTGGAAATATATGTCTCCTTTTCTGTTTCTGCATGTACCCATTGTCATTATTACCTTTATATGTACAAAATGGCAACATTGATAATATTATATTACTGTATTACTGAAGTGGCAACACTCATTAAGGTCGCCAAGGATATATAAGTGCCTTTCTGTTAATGTGATAGCAATTCTTTGCACCTCGACGTTATACCCACGATCCCACGATCTTTACTCTATGTAAATTTGTATATATTAAACTGCTAAATATAATTCAATCACATCTTGCATTAATCTGCTAAATAAACAACATAACACTCATCTTGTGCAATCTGAATTCACTGGAAACCGATTACTTTTCTTATATCATCTCTCCATCGTTTGAATTGCCTACCAGAATATCTTTCCCTTGCCTTAGTTGCCATTTTGTAATTCTCTTTGTCCATCGGTTATCGGTGTATCTTGAATGTGGCCTGTCTAACTGCACTTACTGTTTCTAATAGTTACCAGTATGTTTTTTACTTTAGTTTGTTCTCTTATCCATATGTTGGTCTTACGATCCCTCCTGGTATAACATGGAGGGATCGCAAGATCAAAGAACCCAATCCAAAGAAGCATAAAAAGATACATCTTAACATGTATCTTTCTGTGCTTCTTTGGGTTTCTTCTAGTTTCTGTTCCATCATATAATTGATAAATCACAACACACATCAAATATTACTGGAACCCGATAACATTACCTATAACTATGAGTGATGAATTATTATTCAATCCTGTTTTAAATTTTTTTTAATAAATAGTTAATTCGAAACACATCTTTGTTTTCTAAGGAAAAGCATCTCCGATTTGTCGTTTTAATATATGCTGCCGTTATAAACATGCAAATCTATGATGCAAAAGTTCAAATCTATGTGTTTATCACTTAGCGAATTACGTGTGTGCAAAAATAATATACAGAAATCTATTTACTTATTTATTTAAAATAAATATAAATATTTATATCGTAGTCTATAAATTTTTATGGCATTACATTTGATGCAACATATATTGCCCAAAGACTAAATATAAATATTTTATTAAAGTCAAAATAATAGAATAAATATAAAAATTTTAAGAATATGAAATTGTCTTATCTAAAACTGAATAAAAATTTATAGTGAATTTTCGATTTTTTACTTACAAGTTAACTTATTTTAAATATACAGTAGACTCCCGATTAATTTGGGTAGTTGGAAAATTAATTGCTCAGATAATCCATCAAATATTCAAAAGAATCGGAATTATGGATAATATGTAGTTAATAATAAAAGTAAATAAATTTCGTATATACATACATTCAAGTATTGCATTATTTATTGAAAAAAGAAACAAGGAGTGCTTTTATTTGCAGCAAGAAATTATAGCAATACAAATAGTCCTCGACTTATAATGGAGTTCAATTTCAAAAATTTCGAACTCTGCCATTGTAAGTCAGAAATGTCCAAAATTTATGGATTTCTCACAATATTGTTTACTAATGTTTACTAGAACAGTAAACATTATCTTGATAAACATAAACACAAAACTACAGGAATCAAACACAAAAAAAGGATTCTTTCCATATATCAGAACATTGGGACCGGGAATCGAACCCAGGTCAATTGCATTGACAATAATAGAATTTATTGATGATATCGCAGTCGTAAATTGAGGATACCTGTATTTGTAATCTAATTGATTCTAATTTTAATCACTAATTATCTAAGATGTAATAAAGAAATGAATCTGGATCATTTAAAAATCGTATCAAAAATAAAATATCGGTAAAATTAATTAAGCATTACATCCGGGTTGCGAATTAATGGGGTCAATCGCAACACAAATAATTCAACCTCGGATAATCAGGAGTATAGTGTAGAATAATAATTTTTTGTTCTAATATAAAATATAATAGAAGCGTTTTCACAATATTTTTCACATTGTATGAATTATATATATTATAAGAAAGTTTTAAAGAGTGCAAATTTAATATATTGTAATCATAAAAATACCATATAAAGATATAAATATTATTTTAGAAACAAATTTTTCTTTTACTATAAGAAATTTGCGTTTCAAAAGTTTACCAATGCATTAGGTTTCGAATTATTAAAACTTTCTTTCCCATAAAATGTTTATATCGTATATTTGTTAATTATAAAAAAGAATCATTGAAGGAGATAAGTTGTAATCATCAAGTTTCAAAAATAAATATAAACTGCATGTCAAATCTTGAAAATTTTGCATGTAATTTGTGCAATTTATTATGATTTAGATTATATCAACAGTTTGCAGGCTTCATCTTCATCATCAAACGAATACTGTAACTGTTTATTATGTAATATTTTTGCTATAAAGAAAAATATTTTATCTTTACTTATAAAACACGAATAATAAAACATGTAGACTAATAAATATTTGTTTTTTCAAATTTACTAAATTCTTCAAATTTGTAGCTTCTCAATTGAAATTGCGCTGCGTGATAAAGCTGTGGCTTACCATCCTGGAGGATCCAGGTTCAAATCCGGATCCCACACCTCCAGATTTTCAGGAAGAGTCCGGGTCCTGCTCGTTGAACTCCATCCTTCAACCATCGAGTTGACCCTATCATGAGTATTGGCCAGCCTGTGATGGGCTCTATAAGTATAGTCTTCGTGCGATATGGTGGCTTAACCAAAACTAACTCGTCGGCCGGATTGGCCACGTGGAAACGCTTCGGCTTTCCACTCTGGAGGACCCGGGTTCGAGTCTCGGGTCCCATCCCTTGAAAATATTTATCATGGGTCCGGGCACGGCCCGTCGATCCCCGTCCTCCACAATCCGGCTTACCCCTCCGCAAGGGCCCGGCCCGTCGATCCCCGTCCTCCACCATCTGGCTGACCCCTCCGCAGGGGGGCGTCGATCCCCGTCCTCCACAATCCGGCTGACCCCTCCGCAGGGGTGTATCCTGTGGAAGGGCTTGTTTCGCCCCGTCACTTAGTATTTTCCCTGAATGGAAAGTGGCGTCATCTGTTAACAAAAAAAAATATTAGTATTCTCCCTGAATGGAAAGTGGCGTCATCTGTTAACAAAAATAGTATTCTCCCTGAATGGAAAGTGGCGTCATCTGTTAACAAAAAAATGGTAAATTTTGGCGCCGAATTGTAGCGGAGTATTCTCCCTGAATGGAAAGTGGCGTCATCTGTTAACAAAAAAAACTAACTATCTTGGCGGCCAGATGGCCCAGTGGTAACGCTGTTGGCGTGCCACGCATGACGACCCAGGTTCGCGTCCCGAATTTTTTCGGGGTACTGGACCCGGCCCGGTGATCCCCGTTATTCACCATCCGGCCCCCTCCACGGGTGTGGGTGCAGCCCGCTGTTGGAACTGGCCTCGCCCCCTTAGTAATCTCCCTGATTGGAAAGGGGGCATAAAATATGTAAAAAAAAATAACTAACTCAATTGAAATTGCAACTATTATTTTTTTTTATTTATGCGGAATATTTCCAAAGTTTGATAGCCGATAGATTATTTAATAAAAAAATTCTAAATTTGAGCCATGGAAAGTTTTTATATAAATTTCTTTTTTTATTATAATCAATTATACATATATAGTCTGTCCAAGTTAGTTGTGTGGGTTCAGACTGAGCATGCAGTTATTTAGACTGGTCTATTGTATAAAACAGGAACGTTTGTTGTTAAGTTGATGTGTAAGCATCAGCTTAGAAAAAGAAAATTTATTTTTTACATTATATTAAAATTTATATAAAGGAATTTTCAAAAAGTAACAATTATTCAACCTATCTAAAAAAACTCATGTAACTAGAATTCCCAAGTTTTCCACCCGTTCTGCATGTACACCCCTTTGTTGTAAATGAACTTGTTCCAGTTTTTGACGTTTTCCCACACAATTAAGTTGGACAGACTATACTTGAGGTAATTTAAGCTTTCGCTATTAATATATATTTTTAAATACTGTATAGATATTTCTTATAATTTTCCAAAACAAAATGGATTTGCATTCAACCGTGATAACAATATTAGAAGAATTGTATCAGACAATACAAAACGAAGCAAGCAGTAGCTTTCCAAGTTTGGGGAACGAAACGCAACCTGGATTAGTTATTACCGAATTATCCAGGACTCCAGAAGATCAACAGTTACAGGAAGTTCATTCTGAAACTGCTGGAGACAAAGTGGAAACGTGGGTATCCTATTGATGTAAAAATACTTCGGATAATTATAAAAATATTTCAACAATTTTTATTTATAGTACATTTATTATAATAAATGTTTATTTATGTTATAGTTCGGTAGGAATTAATTTGGTTACAGAGGATATAGATTTAATCGAAGAAGAAATAAAAAAACTAGAAGATTTGATACAGAATCAGAGTCAAAGAATGGAAAAGGAAATTAGCCACATCAAAAATAGATTATCGGGTATGGAATTAGGATCAAAAGCTGTAGACTGTCCAGGAACATCTGCAGGAATTTTAGTATCCCCAAACACTGTTCAACATCAAAGAGCAACCTCTGATTCTCATGTTCGTATAATAACACCTAAAGAAATGGAAATATCCTCGGAATGTCATAAATTTAATAATAAATCTAATGCACATCAAGAAAATTTCGCTACGAGAACATCGAACACTAACTTATCTGCAGAATGTTCTTTAGATGAAGGAAAGATTTCAGGAAATACTGATAATCTTTCAGGCGTGAGATCAATCAGTAAAAGTTCAGCACGAGTTGAAACATCTGCAGAAAAGGAAGGGCAATCTACAATAACAGCAAGAGCATCTGCGACAATAAATACAATCTCAGATTCTCGTGAACCTGTCAGAATATCCACAGAAATAGACACAATTAAAAAAAATCATGAAACTATTCCTGGAATATCTACAGGAACAACAATATTCCCAAAACCTACTTCATATTCAGAATCTCCTGCAAGAACAGGAAAATTATCGAGACAGTCATGTACCAGTGTAAAATCTTTAGATGAGGGACCAATTTCAGAACATTCTTTATCCGAACAGAGATCTTTAGATGAAGGACCAATTTCAGAAAATTCTTTACCGGAACAGAGCTCTTTAGACGAAGGACCAATTTCAGAAAATTCTTTACCGGAACAGAGCTCTTTAGATGAAGGACCAATTTCAGAAAATACTTTATCCAATGGAAAATCTTTAGAGGAGGGACCAATTTCAGAAAATTATTTTCCTAGTGAGATATCTTTAGATGAAGGAAAAATTACAGACAATAGTATATATTCCAAAAAATCATCCATAATAAGATCAATTTCGAATATTTCAAGAACTACAAGAACTTCTCCAAAGGTAGAATCAGTTTCGATCTCTGGTGTTGATGCTTCATCAGCTGCAAAAACCGGAAAATCAGCAGATACTTCGAGTATTCCAATATCTATTGAAACATCTGCCCAGATGAAAGAAGCAAAGAGTCCTGTATTTGTTGATGGAATGAGTAAAGGGATACAAACAATTCCAAAAACTCTGATATCTCCAAAATCTCCTAAAGAAAAACGAACGATCTTGAAATCTGAAAACGGACCTGTTAAAAAATCCACGGGAATAGAAATGAATTCTAAATTTAAAACCGCGCAAGAAACTTCCACAGGAAAAACAATCTCTGGCCCTCGTGTACCTATTAGAACAGGCATAGAAATGGATAAAATTTCTAAACCTTCTGTGCCTCAAAAAATAATTCCAAAAAGTCGCGCTGGAACATCTTCACCATCGAAAACAATTGATGCAACAGCATGGCCCCAATCAGTAGATCGAATGGTTCATAATTATTCTAATGGAAATAAACTACACATCCAAATAGATATGAGTGAATATATTCCTAAAGAAATCTATGTGGATATAATAGAAGACCGTTTATTGGTACAATATTTATTCATAATTATATTGTCAGCCGGATGGCCGCGTGGTAAAGCTGTGGTTTATCACCCTAAACCGGGTTCAAATCCGGGTCCCACCTTCAGGTTTTCAGTCGTGGTCTGGGCCCGGCCCGTTGAATCCGATCCTTCAACCATCTGATTGACCTAATCATGGGTGTTGTCCAGCCTGTGATGGTTTCTATAAGTGGCAGCTGCCAGATACAGAATATCCCGATATGGCGGCTTAATCAAACTAATCTAACCTAACCATAATTATATTTATTATTTATTATGATGTACTAATTAACACTATTGTTATATAGGTACAAGCAAGAAAAAGTGCAGAGAAAAGAGAGAGATCTATCAAGAAGGAATTCAATTATCACATGTATCTTCCAGAAGGTACTAGACGTGAACATGTGAAAAATTTTATGACGAAAGATGGAATTCTCATAATTCAAGGAATTCTTCCAAATATAATCAGAAAGCAATGATATTAATTCATTGCTACAAATATCTTTTAGGCTCTAACCTAGATGGAAATAATATTTTTGAAAATAATCAAAATTGTTTACATTTTCTATAGTGAAATATTTTATTTTTTAGTAAATTTTTTATTTTCAACTAAAATGTTTCTATACAATAAATTTAAATAATAAATAAATGAATGTTAAAATTGTATTTTAAATTGTTCAATACAGAAATAAACTTTCATTTTCTGGACATTTAGATGAGCTAAACAAATGCAATAAGTTTTGCATAAAAATTTCGAGATGAATTTCTCCTCATCTATTTTCATGGAAGTCAGAATTTAACTCGATATCTGTGCATATAAGATTTTCTGATTTACTTCATTTGAGTACTTTTTACTTCCTAATAGGCTTTTTACTGTCTAGTTGTTTAACATCCCAGTAAGGAAAATGGCGTAAATTATTGTTATTTTTTAAAAAGAACAAGCAGTTCTGGAAAGACCCAAAATCGCCTACTCTCCAAACGTGTCCTTAATTTTTTATTTATTTTGCATTTGGAATTCATTGACTTTTTGTATGTAATTTTAACGTTATTCGTCTTAGATATAAAACAAACCGTCATAAATTTGTATGATCTCTGGCGTCATCCATTGTTGAGTTACGATCGTCGTGGCGCATATTGCATTTTATGCATAAACATTATTGATAACAGATGTTGCAAGCAACGCAAGAAACCTATCTATTACACTGCGCTGCTAACATTTAACGTCATCTAGTGTCAATAATGTAAAATAAATTTTGATATAAAATAAAATGGCCATCATTAGACTAGCATTAATTTTATCTACAGGATTAAATGATGTGGTGTCGACGTATCCTTTAATGGCCGAACTTCACTACAAAATTTGAAAAATTTACTAATTGGTTCGAAGTTATTAGGGAGATATAGCAGACAGATATGATGGTGATTTTATAAAAGGCATTTATTATTTTTAATTCCTTTTCCTTCGTTATAGAATGCTATAATTTCGAAGATTATTAACCATTTTCATTCTGAAATGGAATAAAATGATAACATGAATTAGTTTTGTCCTCTGTATATCATCACATGATCACAATACAATAAGATTCCACTTAGGGCTGCTCCGTTTAACGCTGTTTCGATATAACGCGGTTTTCTCGAATTCTATATTTTTATTGATTCACTTTGGCATGGTTTTTCAAACCGTTATTCTTACATAAATCCGAAATCGCGTCGGCCGGATTGACCGCGTGGAAACGCTTCGGCTTTCCACTCTGGAGGACCCGGGTTCGAATCCCGGGTCCCACCTCTTGAAAATATTTATCATGGGGTCCGGGCCCGGCCGTCGATCTCCGTCCTCCACAATCCGGCTGACCCCTCCGCATAGATGGGCAACCTATGGAAGGGCTTGTTTCGTTCGCACATAGTATTCTACCTGAATGGAGTGTGGCGTCATCTGTTGACAAAAACCATAGTATTCTACCTGAATGGAGTGTGGCGTCATCTGTTGACAAAAAACCTAACCTAATCTAGATATAGTATTCTACCTGAATGGAGTGTGGCGTCATCTGTTGACAAAAAAAGCGGCCGGATGGCCAGTATTCTACCTGAATGGAGTGTGGCGTCATCTGTTGACAAAAAAAAATAAATAAATCCGAAATCGCAGGAATTTGTTACATTGATACTCCTATGACGCCTCACAGTCGGTTTGATATCAATTAGTGATTAAAATTAGAATCAATTAGATTACAAATACAGGTATCCTCAATTTACGATTGCGATATCATCAATAAATTCTATTATTGTCAATGCAAGTGACCTGGGTTCGATTCCCGGACCCAATGTTCTGATATATGGAAAGAGTCCTTTTTTTGTGTTTGATTCCTGTAGTTTTGTGTTTATGTTTATCAAGATAATGTATACTGTTCTAGTAAATATTAGGTTATTTTACAGTAATAAAAATAATAATTATCCCATTTTAGTTTTAACCTGAATGCTGCTATTTTAAACCATAGTTCCTTGAAGTTTTTCTTTCATCAATATTTTTGCGTTGTTTACAGTTTACTACTTTTTGTTCTTAAAACTTTTTATTTTCTAATTTTTAAGGTATTTTCATGAATGATTTATGAATACAAATCGATATTAGCAATAAAAATGCCTATAATATTTTCATGAATGATTTATGAATACAAATTGATATTAGCAATAAAAACTGTTTATGAATATTTGTGAATACAAATCGATATTAGCAATAAAAAAATGTCTATAATTAATGTAATATGCAATAAAAATGTCTGTAATTAATGTAATACAATAGTAATAATACATGTTACAAAATAAAAAAAAGAATTAATGTTATGAATACAAATCGATATTAGCAATAAAAAATGTCTATAATTAATATATAATAGTAATAATACATGTAACAAAATAAAAAAAAAATGTTAGATATATATTTTTTATTCACTATCCTGTTTCTCCTATCCTTATTATTTACATGTTAAAATGACCTCGTTTAATGCTGTTTCATTTAGCGCTTTGTTTCAATTGGAACGTATCTCCAGCGTTAAACGGAGTCTTACTGTATTTCGAGTAAATATTATTTAATCTGAATAATATTAAACTATATAATTGGGGTTAATTAGAAGATCAAATTTGTTGAGAATTATTGAATCATTTACACATAATACTAACGGATACAAAATGTTGAATAAATGAAAAATAATTTTCCTAAATTATCTACATGTATAAAACTAACACAAGAACTAACATCATTATTTTCCTCGAAATAAAAAAAAAAAAAAAATAGTTCCGATTTTTGCTACTAGATAGTGCCATATATTTTTCATTTAAAATACAAATTAGAAAGTATTATTTTTACAATTTAGGCATAAGAAATATTTAATTAAATATTTATTTTGCAATTCAAACATAAATATAATTTATGTAATATTTAATGTTTAAATAAACGGGTTTTTAATTTAATAATATATGCATATTTTTTGTAGAATGAGTTAAATTTAAAACACAGTAAAATAGCTTTAATGGTGTCAGGGATTGTGTCAAATTGAGCCTTGTTTTTTTAGAAAAAAATATTCAAGTTTTGATTAATTTGATTAAATGAATATTTTTATATACTGTGTATATAATTGTTTGAACTAGTATTTAAAATATATATATATATACTAATGTGGATAATACATTAAAAAAAACCACAGAAGTACTTGCTCAGAATCGTGTTTTTATTTGCCTTTCATCTGCCAATACAAAGTTTTTCCTGATCCAAATTTTAATGTAATTATATACAAATGGCCCTAATTAAATCAAAATATATATGACTGTTTCTGTATATTGTTATTATTATTCAATAATCTGACATTAATATCATCATTTCGTTTCTATAAAATAATATAATATCGTACAGTAATGCAGTTCAATGATAATTTTTATTCAATATCTGAAATCTTTGCTTATTGCGCCATCTGTTGATGCTATTATTAACCATAATGTAGCTCTTCTATAAATAGGTAAGTAAAGGGAAAGTATATTCGACTCGTCATCGGAGGAAAAAGATCGAGCTACAGACTCCATATTATTAAGTGAAGAAGAAGAAGAAGTATATTCGACTTTCGGACCACCAATCGTTTCACTTAACCTGCTCTACTAGATTTTCGTCATTGGAGGAAAAAGCTCGAGCTATAGCCTCCATATTATTAAGTGAAGAAGAAGAAGAAGTATATTCGACACATACAGGCATTGGAAAACTTTGTTAAAATGACAAATAGACTATAACAGAAGCCAATAACTACCATATACAGTTCGGAGGACAAGGCAGATGGGCCATACCCTCCATATTTTAACAGGATGAAGAAGAAGTAGATTCGTGTTCCATTTTTGCTCCAGAGTGTCTTACGAGAGTTGCACTGCAACCCTCTTAAGACACTCTCGAGCAAAAATATTAATCGGAGGAGCCATAAAAACAACTGATTAATTAAACTTTTTAATTTCAGTAAGAAAAAATTAAAAAATTTAATTAATTCATTCATTTTTTTAAATTAATTTTATTTCAGAATTGATCAAATTTAAATTAATTCTGTATAAATCATAATAATAAAATTATTATTTTGCTTATTGCTAACTGCTGTTATACAAATTTTAATTCAATTTTAAAATATTCAACAGTATTTGTATAATCTAAATACAGGAGTGTCCTTGTTCGGATGCGATAAGCTCCTCCCAAAGATGGTGATCCTAGCGTGGGATTGTGCATCCCGCACAGTAGTTACACAACTGAAATATTATAAAAAAATAAAAAATAACAGTCAAACCATCAGTATGTGTACTTTCTAAGTAAAAGAATTTGAAACGTCTCGCCATCTATCGATTAAAAATTATAAAATTTTGTCGACAAATAGATCACTCAATATATTTTTTTTTAGAGTAAACTTTATAAAAATATTGAATTGTCTAGTTAAATTGAGAAATCAATTACAACTGTATAAAGTTTGATATTTCAAGTTTTTATCTTTTATAAGACATAAACAGCAGTATAAATTAGCCTATATAAAGTACCATACAACTCCTTGAATAGTATTTTTTCTGTGATATTTAGACATTAATTTTATTCTACTTGTAATAAAATTAATAATGAATATACACAGTACATCAATCGATTAAATACATAATATTCAATGTAATATTTTATATTTTTATTTATAGTTTTAAGCTAACAGAGTAGTGATCAACATTATTCACTTTCCATCTACTCTCTGAGCGGAACTAATAATGAATTTCAAAAAAATGAAACTAGAATGATAATTATAATTAAAATAAATTAATTATTTAATATGAATTCAAACTGTATCGTCATGTTCAATTCCCATTTAATACTTTTTAGCGAATAAAATTAATTTAAATACTCTAAGGTCGTGTCCCACGTGAAAGCGACGCGATGCGATAGTACGAGCGACAGAAAACAAACCAATAGACATAACCTCGACGCGTCGCACGTGTATACCGTAGCGCCGCGTAGCATCGCCTGCTGTAGCTGAAATATTAAACTATAGTGGACTCTCGATTTTACAAACTCGTATGGACCCCGAAGAAGTTCGTTAATCGGAATGGCATTAATTAATATTAGGGACTTTTAGGATCAACTAAATAGTTCGCAAAAACGTGTAGTTCGTAAAAATGCGATTCCACTGTTTGTTTTCTGAAGCGACACAGGCAATTATCATGGCTATCGCGTTCGATTCAGATTTCGTTCTAATAAGCGAAATTTATTAAAAAAAAAAAAACTGCTTATGGAAAATGAGAGATAAAAATTACCATTATCAGCATTTAGTAGATAATTAGTGGGACGATATTTTATTATAGACACTACAGAATCGCTTCTCGTGGGACAGACTATCGCTCATAGCGTAGCATCGCATTTGTAGTAACGCATCGTATAGCGTCGCGTCGCTTGTCCTTGGGACACAGACTAACTTGTAAGAAAAATTTACTCTACTATATTTATTTTCTATACGAGGCAAACTTCCAATAAAATATTTCTATCAGGCTAAAATATTTTGAATAATACCCAACGAGGGATTTATAAAGTCATGTTAATCGTACCTTTTTTCTATACGAGGCAAACTTCCAATAAAATATTTCTATCAGGCTAAAATATTTTGAATTAATAATACCCAACGAGGGATTTATAAAGTCATGTTAATCGTACATTCACTTCAAAATAGCGTAACTACACTATCGGCTATACTGCTTTGTAACTGAAGAATTAAAACACAAATTCTGCACCTAGCACTCATTTAAGTGGACTGGAACCCTTTATCAAAAGTTGGCTCAACAGCACATCCCTAATTGGACCTTGTCAGTTTTCTAAAGATTAGATCTAATGACCAGATCTATTAAAACAAACCATTATAGATGATTGGGGATCTAAAGCTTTGTTATGCTGTAGTTTATAATTGAATAGAAGAAAAATTTAATGAGATGTATGTGATCTAATGGATTTTTGCAGTGCATATTGAATAAGTTTTTAACAATCATTTTACCTGTTTACAATCTGTCATCTCAATAAATTTTAGAGAAAGAAAAAAAATACCTGATAAAAATCTGTCCTGATTATTTTCTGACAAGACAGAATTGATTAAGTAATCTTTCCTTTCATTTTTATCCCGAGATAATAAGGATAAAAATAAAAATTTTGCAAACAATTTTCTTATTCTTGGTATGTTAATGAATTAATTAAAATATTATAATTTATTTTATTGCTTTTATTGTATTTAACAATATATATATATAATGTATGTAGACAATGACTAACAGATAGGAGTGTAAGAAGAGCCTCACGATTTTAGACGCCTCAATTTATGTCAGAAAAAAATAGATTTTTATAATATTCGAGCTTCACTGTAATAATTTGAAGTTCTCTATCAATGTTTTCACTTTTCTTGTACACTTATCACAGTATATTAATTATTTATTTATTTTATATATATATATTTTTTTAAGGGTTTTAGTCATATTACTAGTAGTAAATCGGTATATAAATCAATCGCGAAAACGGAACCGATAAGTAACTATATGAAAAAGTATTTATCACAACGAAGTATCGATACCTGTGCTCGACGCCATCTTGAAAGAGACAATATTTTGCGCGACACTTTCTAGATGCAAAATTACAGAAAACGGAACCGATAAGTAACTATATGAAAAAGTATTTATCACAACGAAGTATCGATACCTATGCTCGACGCCATCTTGAAAGAGACAATATTTTGCGCGACACTTTCAAGATGCAAAATTACATGAATTCGTGTTATTGGAGAGCACGTTATACGGGTGTTTACTGTAATACATCTTGAAGGTGTCGCGCAAGAATTATATTCAAACTCCTTGGCAAGAAATTATACATCTTGATGCAAATATACAGTATGTTATATATTAACATACTGTATATATAATATATAAAACCATAAATTGCATAAGTAACTTATTGATTTCAGCATAAAATCATAACCCATATAATCGGAAGAATAATTCCCGACATTATTTTGGCTTTTAAAACAAGACGTAAAATCATAGCAGGTTTCATTACGATGATGGTAACGTGACATTTTACTTCTCGTTCAATATGGCAGCGGTACATGGTTCGTTTACCAATTCTGAGGCAAATTTTTCGAAATATCTAATCGGTGCCACTTTCGTCCATGGTTCTATTATAATTTCTGACCAATTTGATGAAATCTATCGAAGATATCATATTTGGCAATTCCGTGAAAAGCCGAATTCAGCCGACGTAGTCATCTTCCACATATACGGATTGATATATATTAATAAAGACATCACAGAGAAGAAGAAAAGCTTATTCCATTTCAAAAAAGGCAAGGAACATGGCGGCCAATAATTCACGTTGCCAACTAAAATAAATAATTAAAATACAAATAATTAATAATTAAAATAAAGATTATATTTCATTATATCACATATATATAATTAAATTATAATTTTAGAAATTATTCTACGTTATGATAATAAATATTGCAATTTTAAATTTAATAATTTAAAAATAAAAATCAATATACTGTATATTTTTGTTGCATATATACTGTATCTACTCGTAAAATATTTCAATATATTTTCAAAATAAATTATTTATTTTATTTTTAATTAATTCTAAAATTTACTATGAACTGAAGAACTTACTATGAACATGCACATCTTGTCTGTATAAATTTTTACACATGAATATTTTCAAAATAAATTATTTATTTTATTTTTAATTAATTCTAAAATTTACTATGAACATGTACATCTTGTCTGTATAAATTTTTACACATGAAATACTTAAAAGTATGCCACGTCCATTTCAATGTCCCCATGTTTTTCTTTGTATAAATATATCATATCACTATGTGACAATTTAATATCCATTGAACACATTAAAACGCTAACATCCAAAAGATATATCCTTGGCCTAGATCGTCGAAAGTGAGACGGAGATATAAAAAATAATTATCAAGGTTAAAATATCTGATATCACTTAAATATTTTAATCAGTGATGTAATAAAATTGTCTTGATCTTTACACGTATCAACCATAATTTTTAAGTAATCAAAGAAGTAAGGAGAGCGATAGGGGGAAAAAAGATGTTGATTATACAGTACTCATGTTTCTGTTCTGCATTATTTTAAGTAAACTGCCAAATATATTTTTCCCCCAAGTGAACAATTCCAAAGTCTTTAAAAAGTAATCATTTTTATCCCTACAGTTAATTATTTGGTATTATTTAACTTTCTTGTTTAGATCTTACTGGAACTATCCAATTTTCACTCCCGTTTATGACCTTAATGATCTTGAACTTGTCCTAACTCTCCTTGGAAGTGTCCTTTGTTTTCTTTCTACGTTTTATTAATCCATTTTACCTTTGGAACATTTTTGCTCATCACAAATTAGCTAAAATATACACAAATTTAAAAAAAGTGCATTAGAATCTATTCTAAGAAATTTTATTCTGTAATATCAAACATAACCTATTATTTACATTTTAGAAGGTCGCAGATGGGAAAAAAATAATGCAGAAAGACATGTCCTTGGGGTAGGACCCTCACCTTGACTTGTGTACTGATATATTCTCCTCCTTGCAACGAATTAGAGCAAGGGATGTGGAGTTACCCCTCCTCTTGGAATGCCAAACAGGTTCATCTTTGAAATAAACCAGTGTCATCTTAATACCTGGTGGGAGAAATATAAATAGTGGCTGAAGGACAACTGGCTGTTGATGTATATCTCATAAACTTGACTGGAGCGAATGGAATTAGTAAGTTGTATAGCTAAAACTTAACTTTGTTTATTTAACTTTTGTTAAAGATTCCTTTCTCCTCTTAAAGATTTTTTATAGACGTAAGAAAATGTGATAATTAATTTTAAATGTCTCCATTTTAATTTTAAACAATTTTTATGTTAAATATGCATGCATTTATGCATTCTTAATACTATTTTATTTTAAAATTATTTAAAATAAAATGAATATTGTTAAAATTTTCCTTTTCAGCGATTGGTTTTGCTTCTAGCAGTTAGCTGCTGTGCGGTTCCCCAGATTCAATATCACGCTTCAAGCAGTGATGGATCTTACAGATTTAACTACGAAATAGGTGACGAAGGTGGAAGACAAAGCAGAGAAGAGACAAGAAATGCAGAAGGAGTTGTTTTAGGAAAATTTTCTTACCAAGATCCAAGTGGTAATTTGAGACTGGTCGAATATCGAGCTGATAGTAATGGATACTCAGCTAAAGGACACGTAGGACCGGAAGGAGCACCCAAAGCGGAGTTACCTCTATACGCTCTACCCGAATTAAAAACTGATTCGAAAACCGAAGTTGAAGCAACGACAGAAAAAGCCACTGAAGAGTCCAATCAATCTACTCCTCCATCACCCGAAAAACTGGAAATTGATGAACCTCTCGCAAACGATGGAGAAAAACAGGAGAAAGATCCAGGTTTCTTCCTTCTCGGTTTAGGAGGAAAGAGGAGATTAGAAAAACCATCCGATACAGGTAAATTAAACGTTCAACAAGAAGAGAAGAAAAGTATTCTTTACCAACCTCCTTTTGTTTATTATCCTGTGATTCGAATGCCTTATATTACTGATGTCAAACAACTATCGAGACCAGTTTATATATCATCTCTCCATCATCACGTTCCGTTCCTTCCCTACATACCCGAAATTCGTCATCCAGTTGCTCCTGCAAAGTCTTACTTTCATTCCTATCGTATAACTCACCCATGATTTACCTCACTCATGATCATAGGATAGTTTTTGCAAAAGGGACTACAGGTCAGATTGCAAATTGAAGTTCGTTTAAAAAAAAAAAAAAGTAAAATAAATGTGGGAATAAGTGGCATCAAAACAGAGGAAAAGACTCTTTTGTATATTTTTACATTTATAAAATTTATTTTTTTAGAAAATCTATTTGTAAATTTATTTTTATATAATATTTTATAAATATTATTATTAAATAATTTTAATATATTAATTTTATTAAAAAAAAAAAAAAATTATTTTTTTCCTTTCTTATTATTGGGAATTTTTTTGGTTTTTGTATATGATAATATTTTTTTGCAATAAAGTTTAAAAAAAAAAAAATTCTCTTATTTTGTAATTTTTAAAATTAATATATTATAAAAAAAAAAAAAAAAAAAAAAAAAAAAAAAAAAAAAAAAAAAAAAAAATTAGAAATTTTAACAACAGATGGCAGGATAAGTTAAATTCAAAAAAAAAAAAAAAAATTTAATTTACTCAAACGTCTACCAATTAAAAAATTAATGATATTTAAGAACTGCCATTTAATCTTTAATTATTTTATCGGCATGATATATTTTTTTTTTGCAATTATTTAAAACATTATCGATAAGAAAGAATACACATTTAATTACATTACGACAGCAACTAACACTTCAAAAAAAAATCGGCAGTGTTTGTGTCGGCAGCGTATAAAAAGATTTTGAAACAGTCTCAAGGTGAACTTGCTGTAGATGTTAAGGTCATATTTTATAATTGGATTATTGGTATTTAAATTACTAAAATTTTTAGATTCTGCCATTTTTTAAAAAATTTTCAACTTGAAGAATTATAAATCAATCAGAAACACCGAACAAATTAATTTTTATTTGAACTCAATATATAGGTGTAATGAATATTATTATTGGCATTTGCACTCATAAATAATGCGTAACATTAAATGTATACGTGTTAAAAATATCATAATTATAACCTACATAAACGTGACTTTAATAAAGTAGAGGAGGGGGGAAAAAAATCTCTCTCTCTCAAAACGTTAATTTAGAATTTTTCAGGTTGTATATATTCTAATTTTATCGACAAACGTTCTTTTGTAGTTTATCTAAATTTATTATATAACTCGCTTTACTTACTAAAATAAACTTGGTGTGTGACATTAAGTCAGACCAAACGGGTTTTCCTGGTTGGACTATCCCTGCTCTACCCTCTTATATCGGAAAATCGTGCATTGGCTAAACGAGTCGGTAGCGGAAAATTTATCATTTTCTAACATACAAAGAGGTATTTCTTGGTAAGTTTATTCTATAAAAAAAAAAATTTATAATATAAATTAATTACTAATTTAATTCGGAAAGGAAAAGTTGCATTTATGCATTTTATATATATATATTTTTTTTTTAAAGCTAAAAATTCCATTAATTTTCACACACATATCATTATTTTTGATTTATGTAGCGATGGCAGATGATATCGCATTCAGATAATATACAGTAATTATGTATATATTTTGCATTATTTTTATATTTGCTATTTTTTTAACTAAAGATAAGTCGTTATTAAAAGCAATTAAATTAATTTTTATAGCGAGTTTTAAATAGATAAATCGTGATATTTCATTTTAAAAATGCTTTTTTTTTCTTTCTTAATATGGATAATTATAAACAGATACAGTAGGCTATGCAATATAAAAATAAAATAAAATAAAATCCTTTATTTTTATACAAATTCTGTTATAAAACATTACTTATGAATATTTATGAGTAATAATTAGTTATAAATGACTGATGGGAATTGGGAAAAGGAGAATAATTAAGTTGGTATGTGAAGAATTAATATGAAGGTAGAACGAACTGAAATTGCATAAATTTTGGAGCCTTAGGGGCCAAATTTAGTTGATATTTACTGTTTATATGTAGCTGAAGGTACTGTTTATATGTAGAAGGTAGTAGATGAAGCAGCTGTCTTCTGCCTTTAAGGCAGAAGGCAGCTGCTTCATCTGCTACCTTCTTATCTACATATATATACTGTATATATTGATTGAAATCTTTTATCGTCAGATATATAACAAATTTTTGTCATCTATCTGTTAGGACACACGAAACTATGTTTTCCAATTGCTGTTCCTCGAATTTCCTCTTTCTTTATCTTCATTAAAGAATTGACATTGTATTGGTGCATCTGAATTAAATATTTGTTCAGAATTTTTTACTGTGTCTTCTGAGATAATTTAAATATACAAAAAAGTATATTTAACATCTATTCTGCTTCTGATGTTTATTGACACTTGATAGAATTTATTATTATAGCCTAATATTTTTAAAAAATTTTTTTAAAGTTTAGATTCTTATGATAGTAATGTAAAAATACTACATTCTGTTATTGAACACAAAAATAAGTTAAAATAAAAAAGTTAATAGATAGTATTTGATATAATAATGACGTAATTGTTATAATAATAATAATAATAATATGTAAATTAATAATAGGAGTTAATAAAAACATTCTGCATCTGAAATTTCACTCTAAAAGATTTCTGCACCCGAAATTTTATTATAAAAATTTTCCTGCATCTGAATTAAAAACATTCTGCATCTGAAATTTCACTCTAAAAGATTTCTGCACCCGAAATTTTATAAAAATTTTCCTGCACCTGAATTTTCACTCTAAAAATTTTTCTGCACCTGAGATTTCACTCTAAAAAATTCCCTACGCCTGAAATTTCATTCTAAAAAATTTCCTGCATTGACATTTCACTCTAAAAAATTTTCTGCACATGAAATTTCACTAAAAAATTCCCTACGCCTGAAATTTCATTCTAAAAAATTTCCTGCACCTGAAATTTTACGCTAAAAGATTTCCTGCATCTGAAATTTCACTCTAAAAACTTTCCTGCACCTGAAATTTCACTCTAAAAAATTTTCTGCAGCTGAAATTTCACTCTTAAATATGAAAAATTAAAAATAAATTTTTCTATTTATAAAACTTATCTATTGTAATACATATTTAAGCAGATAAAATATATATTTTTTTTTCTTTCTATTCTGCATTTTCTATTTTATTTATATTAATAATAATAATAATAATAATAATATAGGCTATATGTAAAAGTTCATTATTATGATCGGAATTAATTTTTGATTTAAAACATATCGAAAACTTAAACCCTTTTACGGTACTGTATATTCATTGACTTGAAGATCAGACTGTGACCTTATATAGATGTGGAAACATCAATATTCATCCTCAAGGCTGAAAGGAGAAAATATCAAAGAAATTAATCTCACTGACACAGTATTTGGGTCATGTAGATGAGCACCTGAGATTGATATCATTACACTTAATGGTCTTTTCCAAAATTTTTTCTCGCTTTTTTGCACACCCTTTTCCTCTGATTTGATATATTATGTACTCCACGGAAACTCGTTTTAACTTTATCCCAAATATAGCATAATTCCTTAATTCAAGGTTGAAAATAAGATAAGTTAATTGTATAATAGTGCATTTTATATATTAAAAAAAAATAATAGTCGCGATATATTTCTTTTAAATAAAAATAAAATAATTTCAAGTAATATATTAAGGAATTCTTGTGTTTACATGAATATAATTAATACTAATTAACTGATTAATTAATATTAAATACATACGACAGATGGCAGAAAATGTATTCTAGTTAACCAGTTTTTAATTTTTTAAACAATAATTTATAAAGTTGTTTTATTATTTTTCAGTGAAAGAGAATTAACAAATTCATTATTGTTAAGAAAATTAATGTTTCTTATTTTTAACAAGAACTGTGCTTAAACATTTTTATTTTAGTAAAAATTTCTTTACATATTGGAGCTTGTTAGTGATTTTATATTTATCATAAAACTGTAAATTTATATTTTAAAATAAAAGGTTTAAAATTTAATTGCAGTTTGTTTAATTTGGCTGAAGGCTTTTTATAATACTTAAACTTAAAATATATAATTAAATTTGTGAAAGTTAAAATTTATAATGATCTATTTTTCACAAGGGAACAATCTTATCAATTTACTACTATCTGTGAGATCTGTAAGTTATTATAGACTTAGCTTAGATACGAAGGATTATGTGGCAGTCTAATTTTTATATAATAGTATTTAAAAAAAATCTTTCTTCTTTCATTTGGATTTTTATTAATTAAATTTATTGTGCATGAATGGGATAAAAGGAATTTTAATAATGTAATATGCTCATGGATCACAAATTCCAATCATCTCCTTTACCTTCATCACCATCTCCACTTCCCTCACTTCCAACTCCTCCATTACCACCTCCTCCACCTCTTCCTTTTTCACTTTCTCTCTTCCTCCTCCTGTACTCTTCCTCTTCTTTCTTCTCTAACTCCATCTCAACTATCTCCTCCTCCACATCTCTATTATCTCCGCATGCTTCACTTCTACCTCCACCACAGCTATCTCCTCCTGCTTCACCTCTATCTTTACATCTTCCACCTCCTCCACCTCTCCACTATTTATACAGTGCACAAATAGCTTGCATTATAAATTTAATTAATTTATATTTAATTTTATGAAGATTCTTTTGGATCCGCAGAAATGTTTTCATCTGATTAGTGTTAAGAAGAAATTCGTGAAAATTTGAAAGTAAACAAATATCTTTAATTTAAATTCAGATTTTATTGAAATATTTAACAATTTTTGAGTTATATGACATAACTATATCAGTACTCGGAAATTAAATAAAATTTTATGGGAAATAAACGCTGCAGATTAAAGTCAACTTTGCCAAAATTTTTGATTTTAAAGACCATTTTAAGTGTGAGCATGATCTAAAAAATAGTTAAATTTTAATGAAGAAAATTAAGCTTTAAATAGAATAAAAAGTTTCTTTGTATGATCTGTAAACAACTTCAACCTCCTCTACCTCTTCCACTTCCACTTCCATTTCCTCTACTTTCTCTACCTCTTCCACTTCCACCTCCTTTCAGGTATGTTCTCAATGAGAGATGATGTCCAAAAAAAATCAAAAGCAATTCAAAAACTAATCATTTTTCAACAGAAAATTCACTATAAATTTGAACTTTTAGTAAATGTGGCGTAGATAAATGCAACCGCATTGAGATCAGAGAGTTTAAAACATTATCAAAACAAATTTTTCTCGAACATTTTATTTTTTAAACAATCAATAATAACTCTAAACTTAAAATAAAGTTCATTTATATATTTTTATGTTATCGTATATAAATCTATATTAAAATTAAAATGTATTTTTTTACATCTAATCAACTTCCTTTAAAAATAAATAAGAAAATTTAAGTCCATAAGTGATATTTTCAGAAGAAAGTAAATTGTTTAATAAATGTTTTATTTGCATTTTTTGAAAGTTCAGGCCTCCAATTCAAAACCACTATATTTTTAAACTGGTAAAAATTAACTGTTTTCATGGAATTTATAATAAAGATTTAATAGAAGCTCCTAACTTTGACTCTATCAATTGATATAAAAAAGCTACAAAAATTTGCGTGATCACGCTGCTCAATACTGTAGTTCTACATTAAAATGCGCAAAATATATTTTTAAAATATGCAAAAAATCCTTTTAAAATACTGTAATATGAAACAAAAAATTGGACCCATAGAAAGGCCGTATAGAAAAATTTGCCACGTAAGAGAAGCCACTATTGATGTTGGACAATAGTTTGCAATATAGACCTAAATATCTCTTGTTTTAATTAAATAAAAACATGCATATCTACACACACATGTACACTATAAATATATATAATATATGATATATTTTATATTTTAGAGAAGATCTGAACAGATTTTTATAAAACAATAATTGCCTTTTATCTATTATAAATATTTTTTTTTTATATAATATTTAAATTTTTATTATAAAATTTTTTACTATTAAAATTCTTTTATACTATATTTTTTTTTTTTTTTTTGATACTATTATATAAATATTATCTTCTTTCTTTTTTATATTGAATAAACAAGAAAAAATATTTGATATTCTAAATACACTGTATAAAATGATATCAGAACAAAATTTTCAGCAAAATCATATATATTAATAGGGAAACGTGGCTGGCTGGCTGGATATTCCTTTTGCAGTCGAACCACTATACTAATTCCTACAAGTAGGTTATCATTAGAAAGATCTAATCCTCGGATTTCTTCGACAGCCAAAAATTTTAGTCGTTATTAATAATTTAAAAATTAAAATTGTAGTTTATCTAAAAAAGGCAAAACTCGAAGATGGCGCTATAACTTAATAATGACCGCTATCCAAAGATTTAACATATTGATGTCTATTCGTAAGAGTTTTTCTTATGATATTTCGAGGTTATAAGATTAAATCATAAGATTTCCGTTCATTTATATGAGCAGGTAATAATTATAAATCACAATATACTCCTTTCCTGTTACTGATTCCCTGTTTTCCTGATTTCCTATTAATTCTCTGTGTTCCTGTACTTTCTATGGCCCTGTGTTCCTGATTTCCTGTTAGTTATTATTATTTTTGTATGTATTATTTATGTATAATAATATATGATGATGAAACTTTCTTAATTCTTTACTAAACTGTATAATATTTAAGGAATAATTTTACAGGAAATATTTTTTTTTTCTTTTTCATGCGTAAAATTTTATAAATCGAACATATAACATTATAAATAAATATTGTTTTTTTATTTTTATATACATTTATTAAAATATATAAAATTTTTTTAAAAATTAAATACTGATTTTTCTGTTATTAATACCACGTTTAACAAATAAATTAATAAAAGCCTTGAAAAGAAATTTCGACCTTGGTCCCACCCTAAAAATATATTTGTTTCAATAGAGCTGCGAAGATATTTATATCAAGATGTTTACCTTGGATTCTTTTTAAATTTCGACTATAATATTTTGAATTAAATTCAGCTACAGGTGAAAATTTATAATTCTTTCCCATTTTTTCTTTTAATTTAATGTTTATCATTTCATGCAGATGGTGTAAGAATTTATTTTGTCTTCAACGAAAGTGGTATGAAAGAATACCAGTCTGGAACATGACAACATGGTCTATCTTGCAATTTTTGGTAAGTTTATAAATAAAATATGACACTCGTATTTTTTAAAGAAAAGATGAGTTTTGATATCAAATTTAATAATATAATTGCGTTCTTAATTGTGTTTAATTTATGTTGATTATTGTGTTGATTATTTTTGAGATCAGCATCATCAACCAAGACTCAAAAATCATAAATGTGATGCTGAAAAATCATCAATGTGATGCTGAAAAATTATGCTTTATGTGATGCTGAAAAATCATCAATGGGATGCTTTATGTGATGCTGAAAAAATTGCATCAGATAAAGTATGTTGATTTTTCAACGTCACATAAAGTATCACATTGATGATTTTTCAGCACAACATAAAGTATCACATAAAGTATCACATTGATGATTTTTCAGCACAACATAAAGTATCACATAAAGCAAATAATTTACTTAAATCATTACAAATTATTTAAGTGAATTAATATAAGCTGAATTTAAAAAAAAAAAAAAAACGTTTACGTAAAGAAATAAAAACAATTTTAAATTAAAAAAAATTGGAAAGAATTTAAAAAAAAAAAAAAAAAACGTTTACGTAAAGAAATTATTTTATCTCCATTTTGGAATATTTTAAAAAAATATATAAGTTAATGATTTAAATATCTATTGTTTTAAATATAATAAGCTATATATCATTTAAATTTAATTTATTTTTTTTCAGATTTTATTAGTTTGTTTGTCCTTGGTTTGCTTGCTTTCTCCTGAATCCAACGATTTCGTCATCTATGGAAAATATGTCGAAGGAAATAACAGAAAACGGTTTTTCGGTTTATCTTCTAATTAACTAGATAATTGTCAATTAATAAAATCGTAAATTTTGACAATAAATAAAATTTTTGTAATTTTGTTTTATAAAATTAAAAAATGTTTAAAATAGAATCTGTGATTTGAAATTCAATTAATAAAAGAAAACAAAAAAAAAAGAAGTAGCAAACAAGAATACAGTATAATAAAATTTAATTTAATTTGATAATTAAATATTGCATTAATTAATTAAATGAATATTTTTAAAGGAAAAATATTCGTTTTAATCTGGAAAAGAATACATTTCGGATAAACATATTATTTTACGTACAAATCCACAATGAAAAAACTTAAGCCATGCATGTTCTTGGAAAATCATGGCAAATGAGCTTTCCAGAAAAGTTGCTGCCATTTCTTATGAATGATATAATTATTAATTAGATATACACATTTAATGAAAAAAAAAATATTGGATAGGTCATTAACTCTTCAGAGCAAAATTATGTGATTGTTAACATAATTTTTTATTTACCTTTAAGATAATGATATACTGCATTTGTTGGATTGACAAAATTTCGGTAATATACTGGAACAGGGCGATAAGCCAAAGGACCGACTGTTCCAGCAATATATGAAACTCCATTGTTAACAGGATTTCCATTCCATAAATAAGCTCCAGGAGCGGCAATTCTTGCATAGAAATCTGGATGTAAATGCGATCCATAAATTCTATTATTTAATTGAACATTAAAATCGTGTTTTGCAGTAACTGGTACTGCACGATTATAAGCCAAATTAGTTTGGATTTTCGCTAATGGAGAACGGAGGTCCACTGGTGATGTGACGACCACAGGAGCATTACGAATTAATTTTGTTGCTAGAGGATAATTTACGTGAGAAACTGGAACTGCTGAAGTCAAAACAGGAGAAATTGGATTGTGTAGAGTAATATCGGTAGCATGTAATGGTTCGACAGGATGAACGGCCAATGGTGATACTGCTGGAACTGTCGAAGCATGAATAGATTTTGGTGCTGAGATTACTGGTGCTTCTATTGCAATTGCTGCATCGTGCTGTATTCCAGTACCGTAAGAAAATGATTTCACCAAAGGAACTTCAATCCCTGCTGGAGCATGAATAGATTTAGGTGTATGGATGGTCACTACAGGAGCTACAGCCGGAGCAATATGGACAGAATTTGGATGAACTGCAGAAAATGAATGTATAGATTTCGGTGCAGTCACAGCTCCAACTGCAGGTGAAGCTACGGGAACGTTATGCTGAATTTCGGAAGTATGTGAAAACGATTTTATTACAGGAGGCTCGACAATTGTTGCTGGATCATGAATTGATTTTGGTGCAAAGTTATCAACCACAGGAGCTATAGGAGGTTCAATAATTGTTGATGGTGCGTAAATTGATTTTTCCGCTATACTGTCAATTACCGGAACTACAGCCGGTGATGACAAAACACTACCTTCAACGGCATGAATAGATTTCTGCGGAGTTCCAATAGGTACAGGTACAGCAACTGGAGGTTGGTGTTTAACTTCAGTAGCATAAGAAAATGTATTGACTCCAGGAACTTCATAAGGCACGTGGATCGACTGTGGTACACGAATATCTACAATAGGAGCAATAGCAGGAGCAGCAGCAATTGTATGAATAGATTTCGGTACAGCATGAAGAGATACAGGAGAGACTGCAGCAACTGGAGCGTTATGTTGAATTTCAGTAGCATATGAAAATTGCTTGATTACAGGCGCTTCAATCGGTGCAAGTGGAGTATGGATTGATTTGGGAGCATGAACATTAGCAATTGGTGCAATAACAGGAGCGGGAGCAATCGCTTTGACAGCATGAATAGATTTAGGCACAGCATGAAGAGATACAGGAGCAACTGCAGCAACTGGAGCATTATGCTGAATTTCAGTAGCATACGAAAATTCTTTCACTAATGGAGCTTCAATAGCTGCAAGTGGTGTATGGATTGATTTGGGTGCATGAATATCTACAGCAGATGCAATGGCAGGTGGAGCCGCAACTGCCCCAACAGTATGAATTGATTTGGGTGCCGCTCCAATAGCTGTAGGAGAAACTATAGCAACCGGAGCATCATGTTGTATTCCAGTAGCATGAGAATATGAATTAATTAGAAGAGGTTCAACTGGTTTAATTGAAGTTATAGCTGGGGCAGAAACAATAGATTTGGGAGCAGCAACAATCGATTCAACAGCATGAATAGATTTAGGTGCATGAACTGCCACAGTAGCAGGTGCTGCTACAGGAACGTCATGCTGCACTTCAGTAGCAAAAGAATGGGATTTGATATTGACAGGTACTGGTTGATGAAATTCAACTGGAGCAGAAAGAAAACCGGAATGAGTTCCAAATGATGTTGATAATAACGTTAAAAATATCACCTAGAACATAAAAAACAATTAACAAATTATATTAATTTAAATATATTTTCTAAATTAAAAATAATTTGAGAAGTATACACAGTAATATCTAAAAAATTAATTAATAAATTAAGTATTAAATCTTTTTTAAAGCAACTTACAGAAATCATCATGATATTAAACAACCTAGAAAGTGATAAAAGATGTGACACTTCATTGCATCCCTTGTTATATATGCAACTTAACTACAGAGGACAATGTTATTGGGTAGTTATTCTATCTGGGTCAAGAACATGAATGTCTTCCAGTTAGTGACAGTCACTTTCTTATCGACCTTTAAATCTTATTGCATTATAACTCTTTTCATTTTATTATTAACTCTTTTATATATTTTTCTATATAATAATTCATTATATATTTATAATTTCAAAGTTATTTTTCCTTTTTTAAAAAATCAGTTTTTTTACTCACAAAACTATTTTTCATTCTCAATACTGTTTTCGTCAGCTGGAGGAAGTGTTCAAAAATAAAAATTAAACTATTTTTACTAAATTAGTTTTTAATTTTTATTTAGGAGAAAATTTTTAAAAATTACTTTTAATTAATTCAATAAATAGAATGAATTGAAGATAAAAATCATTATTAGCTAAAGAAAAAGTTACTATCAACCGTTAAAATGGCTTCTGTTTCTAATTCCCAACCATCAACCATATACGAAAAATTCATCCATAACATTCAAAAACTCTAATTTTCTTTAAGTATCTAAAAAAAATATTTCTATTGATTCAGTATCTATTTTTATTATTTGATATTGTTTCAATACGTTAGAGATGTTCACAATGGCCCGCTCCGATGACGTCATGTATATAATAGTCCTTCAAGAGCATGCGTAATTAGTTTTAAAAAAAGTACACGCAATACTTATACACTTAAGTATTTATAGAAAAGGAATTTTTTAAATTGGATATCGAATGTAAATGTTTAAAATCATGATTTAAAATTATTAATATTTTCTTCAGCAATTATGTAACTTTTATAATCCATTGAGGAATTTTTTAAATTGGATATCGAATGTAAATGTTTAAAATCATGATTTAAAATTATTATTTTCTTCAGCAATTATGTAACTTTTATAATCCATTCAAATATTGTTAATCCGATTTTAGTTTTAATTAATTTATATCAATATTTTATTCTATTTTACTCTGTATATACCGAAAGAGTAGAATTATAAAAATAAGAAATTTATTAATATATATATATAAAATCTATATGCTATTTTTTAGATTATAGATCTATATATATAGGCTATGCTTTGCATCTGTAAACTATCTATATCTATATACCTATATCTATATACTCTCTATATCTATATACTCTCTCTATATCTATACATTCTCTATATCTATACATTCTCTATATCTATACATTCTCTATATTTATATATTCTCTATATCTATACATTCTCTATATCTATACATTCTCTATATCTATA